>JAWQFJ010002785.1:18728-68808 GCA_034096865.1 Theodoxus fluviatilis
TTAAGTCTATCAACACCCAATTTGGCATGATGGTGTAGGATGACAAGGCGTCAAAAAACATACATAGTGACTTGACCTTGCTTCAAGGTCAAGGTGACAGGAGGTCTTTAAAGTTGGATTGTATACATATTTTGAAGTGACCTTGACCCTGAACTATGGAAGATAACTCTTCCAAACTTCATAACATTGTAGTACACATGTTATACTTTCATACTAGGTCACCCGTGTCATCCGTCCGGGCGTCCGTCCGGGCGTCCTGTAATCCGTAAAAAAACTTGAACGTTGGATTTTTCTCGGAGACTATTAAGTCTATCAACACCCAATTTGGCATGATGGTGTAGGATGACAAGGCGTCAAAAAACATACATAGTGACTTGACCTTGCTTCAAGGTCAAGGTCACAGGAGGTCTTTAAAGTTGGATTGTATACATATTTTGAAGTGACCTTGACCCTGAACAATGGAAGATAACTGTTTCAAACTTAATAATTATGAGGGGCACATGTTATACTTTCATCATAAGACACATTTGGTCACATATCATCAAGGTCAATGTCACTTTGACCCTTATGAAATGTGACCAAAATGGGGTAGTGAACCACTAAAAGTGACCAAATCTCATGGTAGAAAGTGCCAATAAGCACCATTCAACTTCCAATGTCTTGAATTAACAGCTTTGTGTTGCATGACCTTGGATGACCTTGACCTTGGGTCAAGGTCACATGTATTTTGGTAGGGAAAATGTGTAAAGCAGTTCTTAGTGTGTATCATTGCTAGGTTTAGTTGTTTGACCTTAAAGGTCACCTGAAGGTCAAGGTCATGTAAAAGTCAAGGTCAAGCATTGAGTCATATGGGCTTTGCCCTTCTTGTTTAATTCTGTAAGACTATGAGTAGAGAGAACATAATAAAGTGGTTCAACTCACAAATGTGGCACACAAGATTACCTAGCACTTCCCTATGATTTGCTTTTACAAGAATGTCTGTGTTCACAGTTTAAATTTTTGTGTTGGCCCAACTAATTTAATTTCTTGTCACTCAGTTACTTATTTGTTATTAGTTGATTGATTGAATTAATGGGTTTTTATGGCCTATCAGCCTTAGTAGGCTGTGTAAGACCTTTGAACACAAAATCACTAGAGATTGTTAGAATAAGAGGAAATGAAGTCACTATTTCCTTAGTTGTTTGCCTCCTACAATTCACATGGGGATATGCAGAGTTTCTGTTCTCACCTCCAACCTACGGGAGGCATTTGTTGTTGTTGTTGAATGGCAATTTATTAACCGTAATAGTACATGAAAAACAAGTGTTGGGCAATTTAGAGCAAGTGATGTTGGATGGGCCCATTTTGATATGCAGAACGACTTTTTCTTGACTTTTTCCCCCTGTAGGTTGGGGTTGAGAATAGACCCCACCGCGTCTCCCAACACAATTCATAAAAAGCAAAGAATCAGGGACATGTGACTTGACTTTCTCTTATTCCAACCAACTTTGATTTGTTGTTATCATTTGCCTTAAATAGCCTTCACAGGCTGATGGGCCATAAAACTCCATCCACCCATCCATCCTGAATTTCCTTCTGACTACATAAGTTGATGCTTGCTTTTTCTGGAAGACTTTTAAAGATAGAGATAGCAGCTCAACATTTTATGGTGGCTTGTTTTGTCAGTGAAATGATTAAAAATGAAATCAACCTCAAAGATACACTTAATTTATACATCTGACTTGACATCCTGTGGCTTTATCACACCTACAAGACCTACCCATGAATGGAGGAGACACACCTGACAAGATAGGCAGGCTCACTTACAGGCTGTTCTTGCCATCACAGGTGGCCTGCATGCGCCAGCACCTGGCGGAGATTTACGAGCGGGAGGGCACTTGGAGAGAAGCTGCCAACGTCCTGGTGGGAATCCCCTTGGAGACGGGCCAGAAGTGAGTACCAAACATGGCGGTGTTGAAATTGCAAGTGCAAACCTCAGCAACCATTACTGGTGAGGATACGGGCCTAAGGAAACCTCTGGTGAATGAAACCCTGTGTTCTTGTAGGGTACACAGTAGCTTTTGATCTAATGTTGGATTTAATGCAAGCCTGCTCTACACTGAAACTAATGGAGTTCTCAACATGGACAAGGCTGTTTCCAGACAAAGAACCTGCTGCTTCACTGCGTCCCCACTTCATGTCCACTGTACTATGATCTCCATGTATTGAAATACCTCTTGCTCTTTGAAGACTGGATGAGTGTATGGCAGAGTCTCCTTCAGATTGGTGGAAGATAAAGACCTGACCACCTTGCATCATGTCTGCTCATGGATTCCCATTTCTTGAGGTTTTCCTTTCCGAGTGAAAAGACAGCTTCATTCATATTGTCTTTGTTCTATTGCTTTTAAATTTACAGCGGCTGTGAAATTGATATTACCAGTAAGAGTTGTTCTAAATATCTGATCCACCTATGACTGTACTGCATTATCCAACCACCACTCCACAGACTAGAGGCTAAGACTTACCATGGTATTGCATCACAACCAGCATTTTTCCCAAATAGGGAGGAAGAGGTAACATCCACAGTCTCACCACAATTGTGCCTATACATGTTCCCTGTACTACAAAAGGCAGATATACGTGGAGATCACATCCTGCTAGCTTTTACTATGTTATACTCCATTACCAGGCACTACTCCACGGACTACAAGCTAGAGACGTATCTGAAGATTGCGCGGCTGTACCTGGAGGATGACGACTCTGTACAGGCGGAGGCCTACATCAAACGTGCCTCACTGCTGCAGGCTGACTCCAAGAATGAAGAGCTTCAGATTCACTACAAGGTTTGTCCTGCCTTGAGTATCACTGTGGCTTGGGAGCAAGGGAAGATGGTCTGCAGCTGTTGGAACATGACTCTGACAGACAGAACATAAAACGTCAAATTTAGATATGATTGCATTTTGTTTTGTGCACAAGAGCACTAAAACTGATTTGGTCTGCTCCTCCACCATAGTATCAGACCTGAAGTTCAGACTTTAAAAATGGATTGAATGCCCATTCCAGATGCACACACTCACATGCACATACACTTGCATGCACACATGCACACACATATGTGACCCTCCACCACGGAATGAGTCGCTTTGTCCCCCTGGGCTATTTTCAGTTTTTTACTCTGTCTGAAAGTATTTTAAATGGCAATCGCAATGGTGAAAACCGTTTGAAAATCGGACAATTAGTCTCCGAGTTACAGGTATTTGAATATACATACCCTCGGAAATGTGTTTCTGAGAAAATTTGAAATAAAAGTTTTGAAACTTCAGCACAACAGTTTCCTTAGCAACCATGCATGCATTACTTTGAAATTTGGCACAGTCATACAACATAACATAAAAAACTAACACTCAAATTTTCAGTTTGAAACATGAAGTAGTTTATTGTCAACATTGTTTCAGAAATACACGAAAATGTACGTTCACGGCTAAGTTGTCACAATGGCTTACTGATCAAAACCTATTCATAATAATTTTAAAATCAGTGCTAATGTGCACAGGTCCAAGAAACACAAAACAAAATGCTATGTGATATGAGATTACACTAAAATGTTTTGGGGGGGGGGGGGGGGTGCACAGTGATTGTTAAACTATTTATACGCCACAATAGGAACTGATGATGCTATTAGATTCCAAAGAATTTTATTCAAAGAAACATACAAAACTATTTACAAGCAATGTTGATGCGGCCTCGACCTGAAAACAACCACATACAATATGTAGTTTCAGAGCCAGTTCAACTATTTGAAGTCATTTCATCATTACTGTTCATTTAATACAAAGATTTCTCAAACAAGCAATGCGAGATGTACAGCAGAGAGCTGAATACTCTCTCAAGTCTGCACATTCATCTTCGCAATTATTCAACTTGCGGGTTGAGATCGGCTCCGTGGCCGCTGAAAATGATCTCGATCTGTTGATTTACGTCAAACTGACACAAGAAATCAGTAATACACTATAAATTTACAAGTTTACGGGAACATACCTTCATGTATGCTTGTTTTCCATCGAAAAATCAGCAGTAGTGAGTCGAAATCATGATAGGCAGGGAAGTGTGGCGCGTTGGAGGCAGAAGTGCAAACACCTCGAGGCTCACTCTAAGCTGCGCTCCGATTGGCTGGTTCCTTTCCTCTCCCATATCGTCCATAGTTAAGTGAACCAATCAGATTGAAGGTTTTGAATGCATAGATTGATATCAGTTCTTACAAAAAGGATCTCAAAAGGTGCGAAATAGTGAAAAAATTATTGAAATCGGTTGAGTAGTTTTTGAGATACAAGCATTTTAAATTATGAATATTTAATGAGGTATTTATTTTGAAACCCCTTTTGCATAAATTAAGTATTTAAACGTATTTAGAGACAGATTTGGTAATTGAAACTCGCTGACATTGTGGATAAAGGATTACTGGACCAGAAACAACCAAAAACTCAAAATCGACAACCCACACCCCTTGTACCTATTTCCAGTGCTAGCGCAGAATGGTTCCAGGGACAAAGCGTCTCATTCCGTGGTGGAGGGTCACATATTTGCGCACACACTCGCACTCGCACTCACATTCACACACTGGATCCATACTGGATTTACATCCCCTTCCCTTTTTTTGGCCTTCTACTTCAAATCATCTGTTTGATCAGTCAAACCCACCATCACAAGTCACAAGCATAGGTGTGAGTTCTGCTCTTCTCTGTTTAAAAAAAAGGTTTGTTTTCTTTCTTACACCCTTAGTCTATAGCTATGAAATTCTTTAATGTGCATTTTGATTCAGTCGTTCCTATTAGGGCATTGTATTTAATTGTCTTAAGTATTTTAGATTCTGTCGATAATTACATTGTGCAGGATTTCATACTGAAGATTTAATTTTCTTTCTTCACTTTTACAGGTACTTGAGTGTAAATGAGTGCTTTTTGTTATGATTTGCCTGAAAAGAGAGACCAGCTTCATCAAGTGGAATTCATTGTTGAGTTTCTCAAAATTATGCTGACTTGACAGAGCACAGCATCACTGTTTGCAGGCTTGTTATGCCCGTGTGCTGGATTATCGGCGCAAGTTCATTGAGGCTGCCCAGCGCTACAATGAGCTGTCCTACAAAACTATGATTGCTGAGGAGGAGCGTTTGACTGCTCTGAAGAATGCCCTGATCTGCACAACACTGGCCTCTGCTGGTAGGCAATGTATACTGGCTCTGGCTGTCTTGATACATGAAATTTTGTGGAAATGAAGATATGTTAAACTTATGTAAACTTTTACATGGCAGGAGTGCTGAGCCAATGAGAGGGGTGACTAGGAAAATTTCTAACTTTTTTCNNNCTATATTTGCGCACACACTCGCACTTATGACGCACTCACATCTCACGACACTGGATCCATACTGGCTTTACCATCCCCCTTCCCTTTTTTTGGCCTTCTACCTTCAAATCATCTGTTTGATCAGTCCAAACCCACCATCACAAGTCACAAGCATAGGTGTGAGTTCTGCTCTTCTCTGTTTAAAAAAAAGGTTTGTTTTCTTTCTTACACCCTTAGTCTATAGCTATGAAATTCTTTAATGTGCATTTTGATTCAGTCGTTCCTATTAGGGCATTGTATTTAATTGTCTTAAGTATTTTAGATTCTGTCGATAATTACATTGTGCAGGATTTCATACTGAAGATTTAATTTTCTTTCTTCACTTTTACAGGTACTTGAGTGTAAATGAGTGCTTTTTGTTATGATTTGCCTGAAAAGAGAGACCAGCTTCATCAAGTGGAATTCATTGTTGAGTTTCTCAAAATTATGCTGACTTGACAGAGCACAGCATCACTGTTTGCAGGCTTGTTATGCCCGTGTGCTGGATTATCGGCGCAAGTTCATTGAGGCTGCCCAGCGCTACAATGAGCTGTCCTACAAAACTATGATTGCTGAGGAGGAGCGTTTGACTGCTCTGAAGAATGCCCTGATCTGCACAACACTGGCCTCTGCTGGTAGGCAATGTATACTGGCTCTGGCTGTCTTGATACATGAAATTTTGTGGAAATGAAGATATGTTAAACTTATGTAAACTTTTACATGGCAGGAGTGCTGAGCCAATGAGAGGGGTGACTAGGAAAATTTCTAACTTTTTTCTCTTCCTTTTTTTTTCATATTTGCTTTGAGGCTCTGCTTCCAAAAATTTTATTACAAAACAGCTGATGTAATTTGCCTTGGTTCATTTTTCACCTCATCAAATGGGGGGGGGGGGGGGGGGGGGGATGGCCAAGGACTATATCTGGTGCATTTGAAGACGCATAAGGGACAAAGATTTGTTCTGTCTTGAATGACAAAAATCTAAGAACTAAAACTGAGATTTGTTCCCTGCAGGTCAGCAGCGGTCAAGAATGCTGGCCACACTGTTCAAGGATGAGCGGTGCCAGCAGCTCCCCTCCTACAACATCCTAGAAAAAATGTAAGGACACATTGCTTATCTGTGACCTCATCCATAAGATCTTGGTGTAGAACCGAGTCTGAGGCTGCGCTCTTCCTTTGTGGTCAGTTTTGCTCCACTAATATTTCTATGACAATGAGAGCGTGGGGCTTCAAGTCCAGCAGTACAGATGCTGTTCCAGCAGTCACCTCTTGACCAAACAGGTACAGTGTTTAGTGCTGCGCAGACTTCAGAGTTTCAAGCAAGAGAAAGCACAGGGTTTTCAAGGTGACAGTGAGATATCACTGTGATCACATTTTGGCATTGCTTTAGGATGTAAACTTATTCGTCACTGACTTCTGAGTAAGGTTTCTGATGAAATTCTGTGCACATGCACTCCTAAGTATAATTATCCCTTCTGAACACCATGCACATATAACATCAGTGTTAGTTTTTTGAGGCCTTCATAAATCAATCATTGCTCAGTTGATGTCTTCTTGTGGATTTGGTGAAGCAAATTGCTATTCTCAAGATTTGAATTTTTGCCTGCTAATTTGGATTTCAGACACAGTGTATTTGCCATGAAAACTGTTTAATATTCATTTCATGTTGGTCATGGTGTGTCTTGTGCAGGTACCTGGACAGAATTATCCGCAGCAGCGACCTGCAGGAGTTCTCTGCCTTGCTTCAACCCCACCAGAAAGCCATCACTGCTGATGGTGAGCATCTACTGATGTTACTGAATACATGAGCCCTTTGAGAAGCAGACTGAAGACGTTTTTATAGTCTTGGGTGGAGAGTGAACCAGCGACCCCACAGTTCACATCTGAGTGCTCTAGTCTTAGTGGCAAGAGCTGCTGAGGACCTTGGCGCATGTTCTGCCAATGTTTCCATGGAATATTGAGGTCAGTGTGTTTTCACAAGCCCCAGTGGTCAAGATTACATCAAGCATCGGCTGGTTTATCTCAGCTACCTCAGGTTTGACCCTCATTGCTCACTGTGTGTTGAGGGTAAAAATTGACCTACCACGTCTCCCAATGCATTTTGTAAAATGCAAATAACTAGGGAAATCATGACTTGACTTTCGCTTATCATAGCGAATGATTTTTCATGATCAATAACCTACAAAGATGATAGGCTGTAAAGATCCATCCATCCATCCACCCACCCATCCATCCATCCATCCATCCATCCATCCATCCATCCATCCACCCACCCATCCATCCATCCATTCATCCGTCCACACACCCACCCACTGTGTGTATTGGACAAGGAGGGACAGCTGTTGGTATGGAAGTTGAAGGGTTTCTTGGTGGAAAGCTCTGGAGAGACCAATAAGTTCGACACTGTGGGGACGCAGTGACAGAGTTCATTTCCATGAATGAGAACAGTCCAGGACTAATGATTTAATTTGAATCTGCTTTTGGTGTTTGCACTTGTGTTTCTGAATGTGTAGGCATTTTACACATGATAGAGAATTGTTTGTGGGTTATTTGACTGACTCTGTGTGTGTGTGTGTGTGTGTGTGTGTGTGTGTGTGTGTGTGATGTGTCTGTGATGTGTGTGTGTGTGTAATGTGTGTGGTGGGGGTGCGCATGCATGCATGCTTGTGTGTGTATATATGTGTGTGTGTGTGTGAGCATGCTAGTTAAAGGATGTATGCATGTGAGATAGTGTCAGTCAATCAGAGGAAGGTGGATGCACATACGTGAGAGAGGTTAATCTCTTGGAGTAGGCTGCATGTAAGATACACACAAGTGTTAAGATACAAAACAGTGGTACCAACTTCATCTGACACATGTGCCTTGCCTGCAGGTTCCACTATTCTGGACAGGGCAGTGATAGAACACAACCTCCTGTCGGCCAGCAAACTGTACAACAACATTACCTTTGAGGAACTGGGAGCTCTCCTGGAAATCCCACCACAGAAGGTAGTCCCTCTCCAGATTCCCAAATGCATGATGTGTCTCATTGTATGTCTGCTTTCTTGTTCCTACAATGCTTTGATTACCTTTGGTAATCGTTTGCTTTGTCCTCTTTTTTTCTTGTTTCTAATTCTATGGAGTAAGTTTGCATCTTTTTCTTGTCCTTCATCCTGCTCTTCCTGGTGGAATTCTGAGTTGCTCTTGTTTCCTCTGTTCCTCCTGCTCCTACTCCTCTTGTATATGCTCCTACTGCTCCACCTCTTTTTCCTGCTCCTCCTGCTATTCTTGCTGTTCTTCCTGCTGCTCCCCCTCCTGCTCCATCTGCTCCTGCTCCATCTGCTCTTGCTCCTCTTCCTCCTCCTCCTCCTGCTTCTTTTCCCCCTCCTGCTTTTCCTCCTGCTCCTCCACCACCTCGTCGTCCTCCTCCTCCTCCTCCTCTTCGTCCTCCTTGTCCTCCTCCTCGTTCATCCTCCTCTTCCTTCTCGTTCCTCCTTCTCTTCCTCCTTGCTCCTCCTCCTCTTCCACCTTTCTCCTCCTTGTTCCTCCTCATTTCTCCTCCTCCTCATTCCTCCTCTCCTCCTCATTTCTCCTCCTCATCCCTCCTCTCCTCCTCATTCCTCCTCCTTCTCATTCCTCATTATCATTCCTCCCCCTCATTCCTCCTCCTCCTCCGCATTCCTCCTTCTTCTCGATCGCCGATCACACTTGGGGTCCACAGACCTGCCAAATGCTACGCTTTAGGTGTAGCATGCTACGCTTTCGACATGCCTGCTACGCTGCTACGCTTGTCCATAAAACCTACGCTTTTTCCCGCGTGCTTGAACTTTTGACCGCGATGGAGAATCCCCCCCCCCCCCCCCCCCCCCCGCTTTCACGCCGCCAGCGCAGCTTATCACGCCGCCTTCACAGCCTTATCTCTTCTCCCCCCCCCCCCCCCCCCCCCCGCTTTCACTCCACCGGGTCAGCTTATCACGCCAACCTCACAGCCTTATCTCTCCCCACCCCCCACCCCCGCTACGCCTATTCCTTCAATGCTACTCCATATAGCTCTGGATGCTACTCTTTGGTATGATGGTGGGTTGGCAGGTCTGGGTCCAGATCTTGAAATATAATCAGTGGTCCTCTGCAGCGCATCCACCGGCCCGTACAGTTTGTTGTGCAAGGACTCCGGCGTTGGCCAAATCTCTGCCCTCAGCAACCGGAGGCTCCCGCAGTCCTGTAGGATGTCCTGTTCTGCCTCTCCACAAGGACACATAGGGAAGGGCACAACATGCATCTTTTTGTGAAGATGCTGGTTCAGTCTGTTATGTCCCGTTCTCAGGCGGAAGATGACAACCTGCTGCGGTCTTGATAGCAGGTGGTAGCTGTCCTGTGGCTGGGGCGTCCTGTGCAGAGTCTGATGGTCTTCACCTCTGCCAGGCTGACGGGGTTGTTCTCTTGATCATCTTCTGCGCCCAGCTTTGCCATTTTGTCCGCCTCTTCATTTCCTTGTACACCGCAGTGGGAGGGAATCCACTGCAGTACTGTCCTCAGGCTCTTGATGTTATTCAGCGCCTGTTCCAGCTGAGGCTGTTTGTTACTGGTCATCGCTTGCAGCACTGACAGAGCGTAGGTCAGAAAGACCACCTGGTTGTCATGGTTGACTCTGTCAATGATGGTATTTGCTGCATGAATCAGTGCTTGCACCTCCGCTCTATAGTTTGTGCAGTGGAGGCCTGTTTGTATAGCCTCTGCTTGCCACTCACCACTGGGGTACTGGATGTACACCCCAGCTCCTCCCTTTCTTACGGCATCTGTGGCTGACCCGTCTGTGTAGAGCCGTATCCATGCTTCCTGGGGGTACCTTTCGTCAAGCATGGCAAGCATCAGGGCCTTTTTCACCACACTGCTTTGCTCGTCCTTTGTTGTGAGGTGGGGGACGCTGGTCTGTATGTCCAGGTTTCCCAGTCTGTCTTCCCAGGGTGGGGCATCAAGGGAGAATGATGGTGCCTCTACCAGGAAGAGGTATGGTGGTGTCACTCTCTCCCTGAAATGCTTGGGCAAAGGCATTGGCAGCAGCTTTTCCAGTGAGGGTTCTTCCTTCCTCCTCCAGGGTGATCTTCTGTCCCTTGTTGCCCTCATCATTCAGCGCTCTCGTAAGTTTCCAGAGCTTTGTGGTGTCTTTCTCCATATTCAGCCCTGCTGTTTTTTCTCTCCAGCCTCTTCTCTTGCACTCATGCTTTGTTCTCAGATGCCTGGCTTTGCTTTCTTGGAGTCTGATGTTGTTCTCCTGGCTTGGATTCATCTCTGCCTCTTCTCTCGCTCTTGTGAGTGCATCATGTGTCCTCTGCAGCTCATCGGACCAGTATGGGATGTAGTCCTTCCTCACTCCACGTGGGATGCTGTCCTTGGCTCCTGGAGTATGCTAATTGTTGATGTTTCTCCCTTCTGTCTCTATGTTTCCGGTCAGCTCATTCGTTCGTATGTTGAACAGTCCCCACTTTGCCTTTTTGACTCACATGCGAAGCAAAAGTGAGTCTAAGTACTCACCCGTTTCGTCCGTCCGGGCGTCCGGGCGTCCGAAAACTATAACGTTGGATTTTTCTCGGAGACTATTAAGTCTATCAATACCAAATGTGGCATGATGGTGTATGATGACAAGGCCTCAAAAAACATACATAGTGACTTGTCCTTGCTTCAAGGTCAAGGTCGCAGGGGCCATAAATGTTGTCTAAAAAACAGTCATTTTTCACATTTTCTCAATTTTCTCTGAAGTTTTTGAGATTGGATACCTCACCTATATATGGTATATAGGGCAAAGTAATCCCTATCTTTTGATACCAGTTTGGTTGACCTTGCTTCAAGGTCAAGGTCACAGGAGCTCTTCAAAGTTGGATTGTATACATATTTTGAAGTGACCTTGACCCTGAACTATGGAAGATAACTGTTTCAAACTTAATAATTATGTGGGGCACATGTTATACTTTCATCATGAGACACATTTGGTCACATATCATCAAGGTCAAGGTCACTTTGACCCTTATGAAATGTGACCAAAATGGGGTAGTGAACCACTAAAAGTGACCATATCTCATGGTAGAAAGTGCCAATAAGCACCATTGTGCTTCCTATGTCTTGAATTAACAGCTTTGTGTTGCATGACCTTGGATGACCTTGACCTTGGGTCAAGGTCACATGTATTTTGGTTTTAAAAATGTGTAAAGCATTTCTTAGTGTATGATGTCATTGGTAGGCTTAGTTGTTTGACCTTGACCTTGAAGGTCACCTGAAGGTCAAGGTCATGTAAAGGTCAATGTCAAGCATGTGAGTCGTATGGGCTTTGCCCTTCTTTTTGTAGTTTCATCTTGGGTGGAGTGGCTGCCCGGGTGCCGAGTCTCTACTGATGGAAAGGAGAACTGGGCGATGGTCACTTCCACCCAGCTGTTCATCCACCTTTCTTGAGATGTTTTTCTGGATGTCATCTGTGCAGAGTGCTAGGTCTGGTGTTGTAGTTGATCGCCAGCGGCGCGAGTAGAAGGTAGGGGGATCTATGGGGTCGTTGACAAGGATTAGGTGGTGGTCATCTTGCCATGATTCAATGTCTTCTCCTCGCCTGTCTAGTGTGTTATATCCCCAACTCTGGGACTGGCTGTTAAAGTCTCCAGCAATGAGGAAGCCGCTGTTAGGGACCTGGATTCTTTCAAGCGACAGCGGCTTGTCGATGAGGCAGTAGTAGGTGACGATGTTCAGCGGGCCGTCGTTGGTCGTTACCTCGACCTCTATAACTCTGCTTCTTCCATGTATCTCTTGGTCTCCCTGGCATTCATGTTGTTCCTGACCAGAGTCATTACAACTCCCTTCTTTCTCCCTTGGCTGTCGCTCCTGAACACCTGGTACCTTCGGATCTTGAAGGGCTTCCCCTCTTGCAGGTGTGTTTCCTGTATGCAGCAGATGTTAATGTTGTTTTCGTAGAGGAAGTGTTCTAGTTCTTCCTTCTTGTTGGATATCCCCTCTGCATTCCAATGCATGATGTTATGGGGTTGCCCTTCGCTTTGCTGTTTTTTCGACCAGTCGCTTTCCTTTCTCGTCCCCTGGCTCCACAAGACGCGATGAAGGGACCTCCAGTAGCTAGGGGTGGACTCCTTCGAGGCTCGGAGCCCGGCGCTGCACCTGCCTGGTGGATCCCCACAGGGCAAGCACCATTACTGCCAATTCTGTCTCCAAGTGTCATAATGGCAGTTGATGCGTAGTGTTGTGGTTTATTAGAGCGTGCCGTGCGGCCCAACACATCCGACTTCAGCACTCGAGGTTTCTTTCGGGGTTACCTCACCCTTAGCTCATGGCCCAAAGACCTGTCCTGTGAGCACAGGCAGGGGGGAACGGGGAACAGGGGGGGGGGGGGGGGGGGGGGGGGGTTGATGGGGAGGGGATGGTCCATATTAGTCTGGCCTCTACTTTTCGACCTGTCCAGCTTGGGAAGCCCTGCCAGGAATTTACTCTCCCGCTGGCATAGCTCTTAGGGTCATAGAGACACACAAACCACCACACCGCGTTAACCCTGCGAGTGTCAGGAACCGACCTGATCGGTTCTACTCCCGTTCTGTGATTGCTAGAACCGACCTGGTTGCTTCTATTCTTGAATGGTTCATTTCATTCCATCTGCTACTCTGTATTTGTTTTTAATGTTTGATATTATAAGATTATCCATTTGTAAGTAAAAATGCATTATCCCACAGTGGTGTAGTCGTACAGTATAGTTATTTTTAAAGAATTTGTCAACCTAGACGAAGTGGCCAAAATGGACGCCACGCCCCCTCCGCACCACAATGAAGTACAATCGTTTACAGCTTCGTATGGTCTGTATAGGTGGAATCTAGCCACAAAATGGGTTTTTAAGGATTGAAATAACACATTTTCTGCTATATATACGTGTTGTTGTTTTTCTTGTTTATAGCTGGGAAACTGCAATGTTTACACCACAAAGCAAGAGCATTCCATCACTTCTTCGATTATATTTAATTGCACGACCTAACAACCTCTACTCATGAGCAACCTATTGTAATTGGTCCAAAAATATAGTTCAGCCAATGGTAGAGAGCCATGTGTACAGTCTTGATCACACCGGACATGTTGATGTCGGCATGGCAGACGATGCAAGCCCAGCTGGAAGTAGTCGCTTATCTCGCAGTTTTGGCTGGTGCTGCCGACAGTGAAAGCAAAGGTCTTTGGTGATAGTGTCAGCAGCACCAGCCAAACATCAAGTGTGAGGATTCAGAGATTGACTCTGACTTTTATGACAAATTTATCACGAATGTTCTAAAGGGAAGGGAGAAGAATAACCACTCCAGGCTGTGTTGCACAGGATGATATTTGGGTTGTGAAATGTATTGTGAATTAAAGCTGTAGCTGCACCACGGTAGACATCAAAGAAGCGTGGGAGGCTGGCAAGAGCTTTGAAGGAGGGGGAAAAGAAATAGAACTAAATCTGAGTGAGGGGAATCAGATCAGTTATGGGAATACTGATACTAAACTGAGGTAGATTCTCAATTCGGTCAGTCCCACTTCTTTTTGACTCACGTGTGAAGCAAAAGTGAGTCTATGTACTCACCGGTTTTGTCCGTCCAGGCGTCCGGGCGTCCGAAAACTTTAACGTTGGATTTTTTTAGGAGACTATTAAGTCTATCAATACCAAATGTGGCATGATGGTGTATGATGACAAGGCCTCAAAAAACATACATAGTGACTTGACCTTGCTTCAAGGTCAAGATCGCAGGGGCCATAAATGTTGTCTAAAAATCAGCAATTTTTCACATTTTCTCAATTTTCTCTGAAGTTTTTGAGATTGGATACCTCACCTATATATGGTATATAGGGCAAAGTAATCCCTATCTTTTGATGCCAGTTTGGTTGACCTTGCTTCAAGGTCAAGGTCACAGGAGCTCTTCAAAGTTGGATTGTATACATATTTTGAAATGACCTTGACTCTAAACTATGGAAGATAACTGTTTCAAACTTAATAATTATGTGGGGCACATGTTATACTTTCATCATGAGACACATTTGGTCACATATCATCAAGGTCAAGGTCACTTTGACCCTTATGAAATGTGACCAAAATGAGGTAGTGAACCACTAAAAGTGACCATATGTCATGGTAGAAAGTGCCAATAAGCACCATTGTGCTTCCAATGTCTTGAATTAACAGCTTTGTGTTGCATGACCTTGGATGACCTTGACCTGGGTCAAGGTCACAAGTATTTTGGTAGGAAAAATGTGTTAAGCAGTTCTTAGCGTATGATGTCATTGGTAGGCTTAGTTGTTTGACCTTGACCTTGAAGGTCACCTGAAGGTCAAGCTCATGTAAAGGTCAAGCATGTGATTGTGAGTCGTATGGGCGTTGCCTTTCTTGTTTAATTAAGTTTTCCCTTTGGCTTGTTCCCTCGTGGAAAATGCTGCATGAACAGGATGTCATTACTCCCACAAACATGATTCAGCACTGGAAACGTTTTAATTGTAGATATTTGCTTTCTTGTGCTGTAGATTAGATGTGCAGCAAGGTGTTTCTGATATACTTTTTTCAATAGTAAAAAGGGGCATGCATGCTGATTTTTCACTGTCTTTTCTTTTTATTCCTTGGATGTTTCTCCACCTTCATGGAAAAGTATATGATAATTTCTATTCATCATATTTCACAATTCTATAGAGTTTGGATGTGGTTTTTACAATAAATATAGTTGTGTAGAGTGTTGGAGTGGAGTACCACCAGTATGAGTTCTGTGCAGCATTTGCACCTATTTACTTATAATCTTTGCAAAATCTATTGTGGCCAAATTATGTTGATTTTCTTGTTATTTTTGTGGTGAGAAAGGATTTCCCTAAATCTGTTATGAGTTTTACTTCTTTTATTGCTTGGCAAAGTACCTTGAGAGAAGTGAATAGTAAGAAATTATTTTCATTAATTTCCTGAGTGTTGTACTTTTACATCAGTTTCTCATTGCTGTTTCTGTTATCATCAAAATTATTGCAAGAAATATGTAGCTCATTTTTAGAGCTACATATGGTTTATAAGGGTTGCCTTTATTCCTTCTCCTGTAAAAAAAATCATTTTTAATGTGACCCGTTAATGCAGAGAAAAAAAACTGACATTCCAGAAAAGTGGTCTGACACGCAGGGTTAAGGAATGGACCATGTGGTAGCGCATTCCTCCTCATTCCTCCTCCTCCTCCCCCTCCCTCTCTCTCGTCTTCTCCACCCTCTCATGTTTTTTTGACGAAGAATCATCTACTATATTCCATAAGTAGGCTTTATTGGAAGGATCACTTCTTTTGTGTCATTGCAGTATGATTCAGGCTTTTGTATGGACATGAATATTACCTGTTGCAGGCTGAGAAGATTGGATCTCAGATGATAACTGAGGGAAGAATGCAAGGCTACATCGATCAGATTGACTCCATCGTGCACTTTGAAGGTACGGGGAATGATGCAAGTGTGTACAGGGAAACGGTTTATCAGACAATGAAATGAGGCTATGGTCATTTTGTTATTGGCACACAGTGGAAGGAATTGAAAGAAAAAAGTTTGAAACTGAATTTATTTGACACCAAAAAGTGAAACTTTTTTAAATGCGTATGTTCAATTTTTTATGATCTGAAGTGGTCATGATGTGTGTATGTGTGCGTGCTTGTGCGCATGCGTGGGTGTGTGTGTGTGAGCACATGCATGGGTGTGTGTGTGTGAGCACATGCATGCTTGTGATGGAATGAATTGCAGACATATGAATAGGTACCGGCAGTCAAAAATTAGATTTGTGCTTTTGTTTATGAAATGTGTTTTTATGGAAAGTGGTAACAGATACAAGAAAAACAACAAAAAAGTAAGTGACTAGCTTTATTAGTTCCCGAGATATTGCTCATCAAAGTCGCGACCCTGAGCGAAGACCAAAATAAACAAAGATTTCAGCAATTTTACAACTTTATCATTGTTTACACTAATACAGCACAGTTCAGATATTGACATATTCTTAAAATAGAAGTTACTGCCAGTAAGAATCTGCAATAAGAAACATGCCTGCAGGAAGGATAAAGAAGAGATATCATGCCAAAGTGGCTTCAAAATGACTTCAAAAGAGCGTGAATATTGCCCGGGAGGGCATGTTTACAGGTCTGTAGTTCTAATAATAAGGGACACAGAGGCTTCAAAATCCATTTTCACACCTAGATCTACATATATGTTAAGCCTATTATTTATTTAGCAATACACTAAAGTGGGAAAAAAGTTATAGAGCTTCACAATTGACAAAATCCTCAATTTCCACAACGGAAATCAGCAGTTTTTAAATAAATTTCACTTTAAAGACCAATATCTTCAGAACTATGGCAGTCTGAGTATTCAAATTTGGCCTGTAGTTTATGGACACAATATGCAACAGACAAACATTCAAATTCAATACTTTAAGTTAGTAGTTAGAGCTAAATGTACTTGTGAAAGTAAAAAAGTGCAAGTTTTTAGTGGTCGCACAGTGGGAAAAGTGAACTTAAGGACAATTATCTTCAATCATATTCAAGGGTCAACTTTCTAATTTGGCATGCAATTTATGCACAGACTAAGCAACTCAAAAACATTCACAATTCAATAGTCAGAAATTGCAAAACATAATTATGAAGAATGTATGCCCGTTTCAGTGGTAAAACTGGAAAACTTACCTTCACATGAACAGCAGACAAGACTCAAGAGTATTCAAATTTGGTCTACAGTTTATGTACATATCAAACAACTCAAAAAGATTCAGAATTAACACAAGATTCTATAGTTGTAACAAAAGTCATAACAAAAATATGCAAAAAAGGGTCAACGTCAGTACACTGAATTTCAGTACCAGAGCACAAACGGTTCATAATATGAATGCATATATCATATGTACTTGAAACTACAATCTCCTGTTAATTGCCAGGGTGAGCAGCAAGGTAGTTTTTACAGTCACTGTACATCTCACTGAGATCAGCAGGGGAGAACTGAAAATTTAAAAAAAAGAATGTTTTAGCTGCGATTTGCAACTACTGAACTAGCTGAGTTCTGTGGAAACAGTGTAGTAGACAACAGAAAGGCTTCGATTCACAACTTCCGGTTCAACCACGTGTGTTTGAAATCACGTTTTATGCATCTAAACTATGAAAAACAAACTGCATCAATTCACAAATACCCTTAAAACGTTTTCCTCCATCAGTAGGTGCAATATTTTGACCAGTTGCTTTGACTTAGAAATATCAGTGACTTCAATACGAGGACAACTGGCGCATCAGATCTGCAATCGGTCTTTCGACTCTTTGTCCAAAATCGACTGAGAGATCAACGTAATTTCCAAATATTTTCACGAAAAAATCAATAATCCGTCTACAAAAACAACCATAAGATTGTTCTTTTTTAAATAAATGTTCACTTACCGAAATATCGTTCGATTTTCTGGAGAAATGACGAAGTGAAACAGTCCGGCGGTGCGGAAGATTTTCCCGTGTCGGCCATGTTGAGACATTCCAATTGAATGAGCTCCGCTTGGCGCGTATGCGCTGTAGATCTTAGTTTCGTATGTCATTAAAACCGGCGAAAAACGACCTTTCCGGCGATACCAGTTATGTGTAGGCCAGATTTAATAACTTTTATGAAAATCCTCTTCAAAGTTCAATGTTTTTCGAGCGATGTTTTTAATCGAAAATCTGACAAACTTCGCAGAATCATTGAAGAACAAAAATTATACGAAAATAAAGCTGAATCATTCCTCTTTCAGCCTCAAATCATTTGCATACCATGAATGAAACTTTACAGACGCGCAATGGAATTTTTCATGGTGACCCGATTCCGGCAACCACGCGAGACGAGAAACCAGTGGCGGCCAGCGCTGTGCTTTCAGCATGTAGGATTGCTTTTCTAATTAATTTTTACACTTGCGTTCTTGCATTAAACTAATATTAATTAGCTGCAATCGATAGAAGAAGATTCAAACTTTTTATTCCCATGTTTAATATTGCTTGAAAAACAAACAGAATGGAGAAATCTCTTCTGAAAAAAGGCCAAATTTCAAGCAATTTTGGCGTTTCCCGCATAGCTGTATAGAGGCTGCCGGTACCTAATATGAACCTTTTGTATACAGACTTGATGAGATACCTAGGCATGCAAGCATGAGGCATTGAGTGACTTGCACATATTTGACAGGGTTTGATTTGTTTTTTCCCCAGAGAAAATCTCTTAAATTTATAGTATGGTTGATGCACTCATTTTCAAGTTTGATAGACTGATCAATTCAAACCTCTGCATTGTGAGTTGCTGCCGTTACTGTTGAGGTAATGCCAGAGCATGCAGTGCTTCACTACCAGTCTGCACATTATTTTCTTACCTACATATCTTCAAGTGTGGGTTGGATTACAGGAAAGCTTGAGAGGGTGACTAGGTTCTTACCTCTGTAAATCTTTCTGAAAAAAAAGATCAGAATAATATGAATAGCTCCAGTTCCCCCAAAACTTGCCCCCTGTGGGTTGGGGGTCAGAATACACCCACCGTGTCTCCCTATGCAATGTGTAAGAGGTGAATAACTAGGGACAGTGTGACTTGATATGAGTTTACTCTAAACTGTTCTAGTGAGTCTCCTGCTTAATGGCCTTAAATAGCCTACAAAGGCTGATAGGCCCTACAACACTATCCATCCCTCCATCACCAAATCTTCTCAGCAGATTGGAATTGCCTCTTACTGAGTTACACAAGTACATAGGCCTTGAAGGTTCATCAGCCAGAGGTTCCAGCTGTGGCAGTTGTTTGTTCCTTGGTTCGAGGGGGAGGGTGTGTGTGTCCAGAGCGGCAGGGACACTGGAACTCGTTGCTGTCTAAGGGACCATCACAGTTCTGTGGCGATGTTCAGGGGCTACATATGTTGCTGCCATTGGTCTGCCTGTTGTGAGTCAGATGCCTTGTGGGAGATAGCTTGCCACTGGGCACTACCAAGCGCCACTGCCTGCAGCTGTATTTTTCACTTGTTGCACACCTACAGCAATAGCCCTTGTTGTGTTTGTTGCAGCTCGAGAGACACTGCCAGCCTGGGACAAGCAGATCCAGAGCCTGTGCTTTCAGGTGAACAGTGTGATAGAAAAGATCGGCCAGGCTGCACCTGAGTGGCTGGCCAAGACAACTGAAGCCATGGGCCATTGATGCCCAATGCCTCGCTATGTGCCTCTAGATCATCCAAGACTGGCTCCCTTGCCCTGGGGGACTTGGCTTTCCTGGAACCCTGGAGTAGGACAGAGATTTTGGCAGGTGGCAGAGCTGCTTGGCACCTGTAGCAGTGCAGATTCATAGAGGGGTGGTGACTGGACAGGGCAAACAGAAAAACTGCCCTACTGAAGTTCCTTCAGCTGCATGCACCGCCCTGCACAACTGAGAGCAAGACAAGAGAGGATTTGTAGCAGATGTACACCCTTTGGCAGAAGGCAGGGAGAGCGTAACCTTTCCTTTGCAGCCTCTCCTTCCTCCCTCCCTCCTTTGCCACACTCCCTGTGCAGGCGGGGAACTATGGCCATGAGCTGTTCATTGCATCAGTCTGTTTCTTGATTTCTGGTTTGATTTGTTTGTAACACAAGTATAGTTCAAGTGATGTGAGTTATGCCTGTGAGCACTTCACTGATACCATTCCTCGTAGCATATGTTTTTGTTTTCATGTCATGCCTAGGGAATGAAAATAGATGCATTAATTGTCCTATCATTATGATGAATAAATCAGTTCTCAATGTAGTCTATATTTTTAAAAATCACTGTTCTATAAGTACAGTTAAAAATTCAAAGCAAATAGAAAATGAATGCTACTCTTGAGCTTTAATCAGTGTGAAGTAGGCACTGATAAAACAGGATGAATGGCTGATTTTGTGTTGTAACTTGTTCACCTGAGTGCGTAACTTGTTCACCTGAGTGCATCAGTTTGTTCTCTCTCACAGAAATAAAGTTGCTTTTGGATACAAGTATTTTGTGTGTGTATCATCTTTATTGTGTTGAAATGTATCCTCTTCAATTATTACCATGACTCCTGGCTTTTTACAGCCTGGGATACCATAAAGACCTTTATTTGGCCCCTTTCCTCAAGCAATTCATTTGGGAGAATTTCTCACTTGCACGCATGCGTGCACACACACACAAACACACACACAAACACACACACACACACACTCACACACACACACACACACACATACACACACACACACACACACACACACACTCACACACACACACACTCACACACACACTCACACACACACACACACACACACACTCCCTTCACTGCTATACAGCACCCATTAATAGGTTTAACTCCTCAGTAGGAGAGGCAGTGCTGGTGAAGCATTTTGCCTAAGGATGCGTCTCAAGGATCTGAGCAGCTTTGAACTCCGTACCTGCCAGATGTACATCAATTACACCTGTGGGCAAGTGCCTTTGCCCCAGGATTAGACCCCTACTGGCTTAAAATACTGCAAGACTTTCCAAAGCTTACCATGTAAAAATCTCTCTCTCTCTCCCCTCTCTCTCTCTCTCTCTCTCTCTCTCTCTCTCTCTCTCTCTCTCTCTCTCTCTCACACACACACACACACACACACACACACACACACACAATTATGAATGTGGTGGAGCCAAGGTGGTGGTGTGCCTGGTTGGTAATGCAGGCTCCTGGTCCGTTGATGTACAAGAAAGAGAGGAGGCAAACCCCTGGCGTTTCCAGTTTTCTTGATTATACTTGGATGACAGTGGTCTCCCAAGAGACTGGTGGTGGTCGTCTCTCTCGACCTGCTGACAGTCCCTCCTCATCAAAGAAATGCACGGACCTCAGGGGAGCCAGGCTTGGGATCCGTGGTCACCGATCTCAGCCTGTCTCTGGGTTGTGTTTTCCTAATGATAGAAAAAGGCTCATTGCTGCCTTATACTTACTCGAAATTATTCACACCAAGTGTTGCCTCGATAGGCATAACAAAGTCAACCGAATGAATATTGCACCATTGCAATCAGATGTCTTAATGTAGAGAAAGCATCAAATTTGTCTCTAGTTTCTAAAATTTAGGCATAGTGTGTGTGAGAACAACAGGAGGGAACTGTCAGCGGTCACATATCAAGTTCAATTAACAAACGATAAGGAAAGGCTGCTGTGCGACCATCCCGGACTGATAAGCTACATAGTAGGCTAGTCTTACAACACATATAACCTGAGCGTCTGAGACGCAGGATACATGATAGAGGAAGGAGAGAAAGGAAACATGCAATCAAAGACGTATGGTCTTTGATGCAATGTCGGGGGGGGGGGGGGGGGGGGGGGGGGGGGAGGAGAGAGAGAGAGAACTTACGAACGAACTTTATTTTACAAGGGTAGTGAATTAGGCAGTAGTGCCTTTCTTACATTCAGCCCTTGAGGCAAACTATTCAAATGTGGTAAGAGAGAGAGAGAAGGGGGGGGGGGGGGGGGGGGGAGGGAGCTGGGGAAAGAGGGAGGAAGGGAAGAGAGAATGAGAGTAATTGGGTGAGTTGTAGAGAGGGTGGAAGGGAGGGAGGGGGGGGGGGGAGAGAGAGAGAGAGAGAGAGAGAGTCCATATAAAGACTTCGGGCTTCACTTCACCCGGTCACATGCAGATGGGGATATACATGTACACAAGCACACACTCTTCAAAGCTTCCATAATGAAATGCAATAAAGCACACAATGCAATACTCTTTAGTCATTTCTGCACATAAAACTTGCTGCATTCCCTTCCCACAACAGCCCCAAACCTCAATCCTCTCATTCCTGTTCTGCTGAATTAGTACACTGGTTTTTATAGCAAAAAGGTTTGTATGTTTATAATGAGCCAAATATAAGATGGCTACAGAATGTTTATGTTGCGATTCTGTAGACTTTGGAGGGACTTGATTCTTGAGAGAACTGATAATGAGTTCTCCATAGGACGGCTACTGCTAGAATCCACCCTTATCTGCTGAAATCCATGATCACAGAGCTTTGGGGACTTGCTTCCTGTGGCCCAGCCAGAGACACCTCTGCTCCAACCATCCCTCCCTCCCTCTCTCTCTCTCTCTCTCTCTCTCTCTCTCTCTCTCTCTTTCTCTCTCTCCCCTCCCTCTCTTTCAGTTCACTATTCCTATGAAGCCTCAAACAACGGCTGCAAGACTTATCGTCAGAGCTGGGTTGAGAAAAACCGTCAGAGCGAGAATTTGCATGATACTCTTCTATTAAGTAGACACCTAATCTAGAACGGTATCTCAATTTTGTTACTTTAAAATTGAAAAAAGAAATAGCTTAATTTATTCGCTCCAGGCTTGGCTTGAACAACTTTTTTTTAAACTACGTTAATTATACGCACGATGATAGTCAAGAGAAAAAGTGTCCATTTTGTAATTCTTTAGTAGACGAAAAACATTTTCTTGTACATTGTAATCACTATGATACGTTTAAAATGAAATCTGTTTTTAAACATTCCGACACCTTAGCTAAAGGACGAAACGATACTGACAAGAAATGCCTCAACGTAGGCCTACATTTACTGTGCATTTGAATTACGCGAGAAAAAAACGAATGATCCCACGAGTTCGACATAAAACTGTTGCATGCACGGACAATTACGCTTACTTGCCATGTAAACTCTACCCATGAACCCTTGTACAAAACGTGAGTATACATCTTGTGCACCTACATTAGACGAGATTCTGTTATATGGAAAACCTGTTCACTCGATATTTGAAATGGGCTATCGGCTCATCAATAATTGAATAAACCAATCAAAATCAAAATCTATCTCTCCGTCGTTCCCATCCCCTGCTCTCTTCCGTTATTCGTAATATCCCCATGTGGGTAGGGGGTTTAGAATTGACCCACCGCGTCTCCCTACGCGATTCGTAAGAGGCGAATAAATACGGACATCGTGACTTCATTTGCGCTTACTCTAAACTATTCTAGTATTTTTGTGATTAATGGCCTTACATAGCGTACAAAGGCTGATAGGCCGTAAAACTCCATCCATCCATCCTTCGTAATACATGTCAACTTTGTGTAAACATCATCGCGTTTTGCGGTAAAACCACCACCTCACTCCACCACCACGGACCCTCTAAGTTTTATTTTTAACAAATAAATCCAGGAAATACTCGATGATCATATTCTACCGAAGATCCTGTATCATTGACTTATAACGGCTTAATTCTAGGTCGTAACGAGCCCTTCTGTAGTGCAATGTGCGGGTTGCTGATAAACTGTGGGGCCATTTAGTCGTAAAACGCACCGTGTTTGTTTACAGTGGCCCTGCTGTTGCCAGTTTTGTTTGTCGTGTCAAGCCAAAAAGAGCACCCTGTTAGGGTTGCTCCTCTCGTGTGTGGCTCCCCCTTCCCCCCTTGGGATACCCCCACCCCATCCCACTGGTGGTCCCTCCCCCATGCTCTCTCTTCTTTCGTGTGTAACTTCTCCCATTTACTTCATACCCCGCCCCACCCCCACCCTCTACCCCACCCATCCCTTTCCGATCTATGTGTGTCTGCCTGTCTGCCGGCCTGTCTGCCCGTCTGCCTGCCTGCCTAGCTGCCCGCCTGTCCGTCCGTCTCTCTCTCTCTCTCTCTCTCTCTCTCTCTCTCTCTCTCTCTCTCTCTCTCTCTCTCTCTCTCTCTCTCCCTCCCTCCTTCCCTCCCTCTCCCCCCCAGCCCTTTATTTATTCCTCTGCTCAAACGTGTCTTTTTATTTCACTCCTTCAGTTCATCAGCGCGTTGCGGCGCTACCTAGCCCAGCAAGATTTGGCTAGTCTCGGTCCAAGGCAAGAACTAGGCCAAAAGCAACGACCCACGAGATCTCGTAGTCGGAAGTGGAGAGAGCAAGATGGCGGCCAGAATGCGAGAAACCTTGAAAACAACACAAAATCACATTCTAAGAGTAAGAAACAACAACAATTGAACAAAACAATACTACAATGCTTGTGGAAAAAATCTACAACGGTTTAGATCTATTACTCGGTAAATTTACTGGCAAAACATAGCTGAAGTAGGGTGTTTAGGTAGGTTACCTACCCAAATGGTACAACAACACACACGACGACACGTGCATCGACTCATGAAATGAGTGGACTCCTCCACTTTCAGATTTGGCAGACATTTTTGACTGACTCGGCCCGATCTGTGATCTAAACACCAGTTTTAAAGACATAACAAGCACTCACCGGTCTGCAACTGCTGCCAACTGGCAGTTGGGACGGTTACATAAAAAAATGTTTCATCTAGAAACACAAAGCCAAGCTTTGTGTGTCGCACCGCCGCCCTTTTTTCTCGTTATTCTCGCTAGGCGGAGCACCTCTCAGAGCTGCTTGCGAAGTCTCGCCTAGGCCTCGTTTTCCTCGGAGCGAGAGCGTTGAGAATGCTTGGTTTTCTTGCTTTTTTTGGCAAATCTTGGCAAATCTCGCCGTTTGCAACGCGCCCCAGCTCTTCCACACTAGCCTGTTCTTTCGTAGGCCGGAGACGCGTTAATTGTCGTCACTTCCGGGGTTATTTGTAGAAGCCACGTGCTTTCAGCCATGTTGGTAGGAGGCGAGCGCTGTCTGCTAAGCCGTGCTACGGGAGACGTGCAACCATGCCGACTTCTTACTGCGTGAAAAATGTGTTTAAACAACCAACAAAAAGAAAAATTAAGAGGAGTCAAACGCTCCTACTACTTTATACCATCAAAGAAAACCAATCAAGGTCCGATTGTGCAAAGGGTGACCGAAGCTATAGTCTTAGACGAAGAGGATGGAAAAAGAAGATTTACAGAATAGATCTGACCTTTCGAGACAAACACCCGGCGAGAATCAGCAGACATCTCCCACGAATCCTGCTACGAAGAATCGATAGACTTCCAAAGACCTATACTTCTTGAACTCTTCCAACGTGTACGCCGATGTTCCGAGTACAACAATTAAATATGTCCATGGCACTCGTTGGCCAAGTGTTCCTCAATTCCAGATCAAGTTGGTCCTTCGCTGGTATGGATGGATGGGTGGATGGATGGATGGATGGATGGGTGGATGGATGGATGGAGTTTTAAGGCTTATCAGCCTTTGCAGGCTTCGTAAGGCCACCGATCACAAAAACCATTAGAATAGTTCCGAGTCAGCGCAAATCAAGTCACGATGTACCTAGTTAATCAATCGCCTCTTAGTCTTACGAATCGCGAAGGGAGACGCGGTGGGTCAATTCTTACCCCCCCCTCCCCCCCCCCCCTAACCCTAGGGAGCGTCAGCTGGTAAAGTGGTATGGATCGAGCCCGCCGACCACCTCAATTTTGTTGAGGTAAAATCGACAGGCATTGGGCTTGCGAAAGTCAGTGTAACGCGTTTTCTTCCTCACGGACATATATTACCTTAGAAAGAAAAATGTATCAAGTAACTCTAATTATTTTAGATGTTGGTTTCTTGGCACAGCCAGCTTACCATGTTGGAGCAGATACACAAATAAGAGAAAAGCGAAACGATCACTCGATCGTGCACTGAGTTTTGATGCGTGACCGGTGTATTTACGCTACACAGGGACACTCCCCGCAGTATTATTTGTTTGCTTTGTAAGGTTTGAGCACTAGCTATAGGTGTAAAAATGGTCAGTTATTAATATACTTGGTGAATTTAGTTGTCATGATGCTTTGTTTTGTGCTTTAATGCCATTCTCTTGTCATAAAAACCGCTGGCGCTGAACCTCCAGGTTTTGGCATATTAAAAAATAAATTAAAAAAAGATCGGGTTTGAACCCGCAACCTCTCGAGAAGAGCTCTCTCTCTCTCTCTCTCTCCTCCCCCCCCCCCCCCCCCCCCCCCCCCTGTACTCCCTTCCCTTATCTCGAGCCGCCGCTCCTCTCCCGGTGGCTGGCATTGTTCTGTCAGTTTTGGTCACGTCACACATTTTGCCATTCCATGAATCGCGTATTTGGGGAGGCACTCTGGAGTGTACGACCTTATAAAACCACTTTTTCTTCAAGCCTCGATTCTGAAAATTTGATACATTCAATCGGACCTAACTTCCAGTTAGTGTGCAAAATCTCAAGGAAATCCGTCCAGTAGTTTTTGAGATATAAGCCGTGGAGTCGGGACAGACACACACACAGACAGACAGACAGATAAAGTCTGTAGGACCTCCAGTAAACCTGGAGGGATAAAAACCGCTGGCGCTGAGCCTCTAAGGAGCTCTTGGATCTCAACCCAAACTTGATAGCGGGGGGGGGGGGGGAAGAAGCATGTTTTGTAACTGAAAAACATTTTTATTTAAAAAATTATTTTAATTTTATTTTTCTGTTGGGGGGGGGGTGTGTTTCCGGAAACACCCCCCCCTCGACCACCCCTGACTCATGCACTTAGTTTTGATGCGTGTCCGGGACACTCCCCGCAGTGTGTTTTGTTTGCTTTGAGCACTAGCTGTAAGTGTAAAAATGGTCAGTTAATAATATTGTTGGGTTGTTGGCATCCGTCAGTCTCGTGAGACTATGGGGGTGTGCGCCAGGTTTGGTCAGACCGGGGTTGAGAGGCAGCGTACTCTGTGGCTGTAGAGCCCGATCTTTGAGCCGCATGCTCTGTTGCACTTGTCGCAAGTGAAGTCTTGGCGTGGCTCTGTGGATGCCGACGCTATCCTCTGTCGTCTGCGTTCTCTCCTCTCCTCCCACTGCTCCCGTCTCCTCCTCTCGCTGGCCTGGATGCCAGTCTTGACGGCGTGTCTCCAGCTGTTGCGGTCAGCGGCCACCGTTTCCCAGTCTGCTGGGTTGATGCCTCCCGCCGTCATATCACGTTTACAAACGTCCTTGTAGCGGAGGAGAGGTCTTCCTGCAGGTCTGGATCTCGTGGCGAGCTCGCAGTACAGCACATCTTTGGGTATTCGGCCGTCATCCATCCTGCTGACGTGACCCAGCCATCTAAGTCGTCTCTGGCTGAGCATGGCGAACATGCTGAGTTAATAATATAATCGGTGATTTTAGTTGTCATGAAACTTTGTTTGGAGCTTTAATGCCATTTTCTTGTCATCATCTTACACGTCACATTATGCCGAATGCGGGCAAGTTGATCATGCACTCGTCGACTCGATGATCGTGAATTTTCTGTCCTCGCCAGACCAGGGAAACGAAATTGTCAATTCAAGCCAGAACTAAACAGTTATCTGCTGCCACACATTCGAGCTTTACATGAAACATTATATCACACAAGCTCAATCGTCCGCTGGCGTAGTTGCTACGGTTCGATCGCGTTCGTCTGCTAGGTACGTACGGTGTGGTTTGTTTACTTATCTTCTGTGGGTTTTGTGCAGAAATTATAATTTATACGTTAGAATGGCCTAGTATGACTATTTTCTATTTGTGTGTTTTTTTCTAATTAAACTTTTTGCATGCTTTAATGCCATCCTTTTGCCACGATCTAGCGATAATCACTCCTCAATACAGACCCGAAACATACCCCAACATATAGCACCAGAAGTTATGCAACCTACCATCATGGCTGTGCTGCTAATTACCATATGACCCCTGGTGAACTCTTCCCCTGCCTACGGCTGCAGAATTGACTGATATCAAAACTGTAAGGAACATTCTAGGATTGAATGTGAAAATGTATATATATGTATTTCTGTTGATTTACGAATTTTGCTGACGTTCTTCCGATGGATGGCTCTTACAATGGTGAGCTTCATCGCCCACAGCTGATAATAGACTGAACGACTGTACAAAGTGTTTGTCAGGAAACTGCCCAGAGGCAGTTGTCCCTGGGTAAAAATCTAGCAGTTGTTGTGGTGCTTGTAACTTGGTGACCAAGACGTGCTAATGATCTCAGCGTGTGCGTCAAACCTGGTGTTAACTTGTGCTCATACTAGGCAGACTTCGCTGTGGCGCGTGGAGTGTTATTTTGTTTGCACGCAGTTATGGACTAATGGAACTAAAATAAGAGATTGTGTGTATTTGGCGACTGAATGGAAAAACCGAGCTGAATACCTCAATGTGACACACTTTAAGGTTACAACCGATATGCATTCGAATTTTTTTATCAACCCTACGATAGGACAAAATAAGTATCTTAATTTCTTCGTAGTGTTTTCGGATGAAAACTACTCACTGTGCATGTGTGCTTCAGGGTGGGAATTGATATTGACTTATTTAGGCAGCGTGTGGGCGTACACCACGCCCGTTTTCAGGCGTGCAAAAGCAAATCGGGCAAAACATATAAAGCGGATGAAAGATGTGTGTGTGAGCCTCCGAAACCACCAGGGCATGAACAACAAACTCTCAACTTGGCAGGCATCTATCGCAAGGTGGTGCCAGGGTCGATATACTATGTATGATTCTCTACCTGACGCTGTTGCTGATGTGCCCTTCTAAGTCTAAGCCTTGACCCCCCCCCCCTCTATCAATCTGCATGATCTGTCCTCGAGACTAATGTTTTCAGGAGATATGCATGCCAATCCAGGTCCTGGGTATGGATGTAGATCCCAAATAGAGGCAGAGAACCCCTTTGCAAGCCACTACCAGACACTGGATTGGCAAGATAACGTAGACAGGGCAAGATCAAGAGGCATGCTGATTGACCCAAACTGTACAAGCAAGCTACCAAAAGGAACCATCTGTATATAACCGTTTCGATACCCTTTCTGCTGATGTGCTCTCTCTGCACAACTACGTTAAGTGGTTGAGTGATCAACACATGCAACTGCAGTTTGCTTTGCAAGAAACGGACAGACGATGGCAGTTGTACTGCAATGATTTAAATAGGCAGCACTCAGCGCTACGGGTTGAACATGGCAGAATCAGCCATGAAGTAAGATATCTACATGGTGTTTTCAACCGCATGCCTGGATTGCTGGATGGTGCGAGAGACCTTGGAAGTCTAAAGCCTGATACCCATATATAATATAACGTGTTTTGACATATGTTGTCTTTTAGAAACATGTACTCCTCGAGACTTAGATTTTAGTTCATTTTACGTTGACAACTTGGTTTTTCATGCACCGGCAGTTAAGGTTTCACAATTTGGACGTAGATCGGGTGGAGCAGTAATATTTGTTTAAAAATCCCTCGCCCACCATGTGCTTGAAGTCAAATGTGCACATGACAGCATGTTAGAATACCTAAATATTATACGACGGATGTTTTGATAATTTGCATGTACTACCCACTGATAGACTCCCCTTATTACAATGACAAAGAGACCAGATGTAATATTTTACTATTGGAGGAGGAGCTGCTTAGATTGCAAGAGGAATACCCTAGCGCATCTATGCTGATTTGTGGTGACTTTAATGCCAGGACATGCAGATGGAATATTCATAGTGACTTACAAGGCCCCAATGATAGTTTCGAAAGAGATTGTGAGAATTCTCACTGTCCTGAAAATGCAGCAAACCGTCGCTCTGAAGATCACGGTCTGAATTCCTTTGGAAGAATTTTAATCAGCTTGTGTAAATTACACCATTTATACATTCTGAACGGGAGCACAGAGGGTGACAGAATGGGCAGCATGACTATCTCTCTCGGCACTGCGAGTGTGATTGACTATGGACTACTCTACAACAACCACAGCCTTAGATGTCAGTTTTAAAGTGGGGGACAGCATCCTGTTCAGTCACATGCCACTAGAATTTTGTTTTGGCACCGGCACTGTCACATGTTTAAGGGTACCCTCTACCAGGAAAACTTTAAGTTTAACTAAATTTATCTGGGATGAGGAGAAAGCTAACGGGGTCAAGCAAAATCTGGAGACACCCGAGTTCAGGATTTGCCTTCATCAAGTCCTTCAGATGTTGAACAGTGACATAGACATGGCTGTTGATTGTTTTGTCCAAGCAGTCCTTTCAAGCACAGCATCTATGCAACATACTTTTAAATTGAATCCCCTGAGGGAAAGGGGGCATTTCAAATGGTTTGACCAGAGACATTATAGTATCTCTGGTTTGACATAGAATGTCGGTGTGCCAAAACGCATGGCGCGACAAGCGCTTTATCAAGCTGTGTCATGACTCAGTTTTATTATTTTTAATTTTGGGAAAAATTAAAGAGAAATCTGTCACGACTTAAATATGTAGTGATTTTTTAAAGTCCACTTCCGGTTTCTTTTAAAGTCCGGCATGATGCGGCTTTAAGCGTTGTGCGGTGTCAGCACTTGCTGACTCGGCATTTTGGGGACGTTTTCGCACGTGTAGTTTGAGTTCTGCGGCGGCATTTGCAGAACGTTTTCTTTGTGCGTGAATGGATTGCGATCCTATATCAAGGGTCAGTTTTTTTCCTATCGAGGAAGGAGGGAGGAAGATTGGAATAGATGAAAATTTGATTAACTAAGAACTTGATCTATGTAAGCCCGCTGTATTTTTTGTGTGTTTTTTTAGTTTATATTTGTAATAATTGTTTTTGTTCTCAGTTTTTGTTTATTTGAGAGAAAGTATAATGAAAGGTATCTATCTGTAATGAGTCAGTTATTTTGATGTAAAATTCGGTTTGTGGCGTCTTCTTTCTTAAATGTGATTAGTGACTGAGGAAGGAATTTCCCTTTTTTTTAAATAACTGTCCGGTTGTTGGCGAGCCTTTCCCACCTACACCAACCTTGACACTAAGAAAAGCGGTTTAACATTAAACAGAGCACAGTATGTCGAAATGAAAAATAAATATAAAAAACTAATCAGGGAAAAGAAATTAAATTATAATCAAACAATGTGTCAAACAATAATAATGTAAAGAATTCTGCTGTTTTCTGGCCTATGGTGCGGAAAGCCACGAAGAGAAGATCCCCAGACATTATAATAGACATGAATGATTGGGAAAATTACTTCCAAAGTCTGCTCAACAAAGATGAACTCTGCACACATGTCATGGTACCCCACTCCGTGTTAAAGACGAAAAACTCATGCACCGATTAGAGAAGAGGAGGTTAGGCTTGCAGTAACTAGGTTAAGACACAGAAAGTCTGCGGGAGTTGATATACCTGGAGATTATATCAAATTTGCAAGTGGCTATGTAACCCCTGTCCTTGTGTCGCTTTTCAATCTTCTTTACGAAAAGCAATACTTCCCTCAGAGTTGGTCTAGATCTGTCATTATTCCTATCCACAAAAGTGCTGATATGTCAAATCTAAAGAACTGCCCTTTATAGTTTGTGTGTAAAAGCTAAGAAGAAAACTGTGCAGTTGCTGAAAACAATGTGGAATCTTCACACGATAAATACATCAGGGTTGTTTGTTTTTTTTAATATATGATACCCAAGTACAGCCCTCCCTGCAATATGGATCTGAATTGTGGGGACTGAGAAAAGCGAATGTATCGAAACAGCACACATGTTCGCATGTAAGCAGTTTTTAAACGTGATCACAAAATCTTCCGTTATGTGTTATGGTGAACTAGGAAGGTATCCTATGTACATAAGTACCGTAATACGAGCAGGAAAATACTGGCTACGGCTCTGTAAAATGCCGGTCAACAGATTGCCAAAACAAGCCTATCTAATGATGGGGAAAGAAAGTCCAGCAGTAAAACTGAATTGGCTTAGAGCAATTGAGCAATGTCTGGCAAGACATGGATTTGCATAATGTCTGGACAAACGGTGGAACGGCAAAAGAAAAAAAGATTCATTCACTTGCTTAGGCAAAGACTTTGTGATTGTTTCAAGCAGGAATGGAACACGAAGATCAGTGAGAGTAATAGTTTTGTATTCTATGGATCATTTAAAGGAAAACTAGAATGTGAAAATTATCTGACTTGCATTAATATTAAAACGTTTAGGGATGCATTTGTTTGTTACTGCCTAAGAAACAATTCTCTAAAAGGAAACTTAGGAAGTTCCGAGGAAAACCTCAACACAAAATGTCCCTTCTGTGACACAAATGAAGATGAATGTCACCTTTTACTTCAGTGTAAAGTATATGACGAATGAAGACATAAGTACATTTCTAAGCATTTGCAGGGGCCTAAGAATACTGAAACTGCATATTTAATCAACGGACGCTACATAAGGAAAACGCGTGATGTTGCAATGTATATTTTTTAATGCCTACAAATTGCATTGCGAGAAATTTGACAACTCGTCAGACAACAGTCTAAGCATTGAAAGCAGCTGAGACTCTTATCGCCACTCGCACAAGTTAGTATGAATGTGTGAATGGCCTGAATATGCATCCTTTTAAGTAGCAAAGTATCAGATTGTGATGTATTAATTCTGTAGTGTGCATATTGTTAGCGATCGGAAATTCAGTTGTTTTAAGAAACAGTGTGTCATATTGCAATGTACTTACATGTATATCGTAAGCAACAAAGGGTTCTATACGGTATATTTGCTTTCTACCAAACGTAACATATGTATCAGAGAAACACCAGGTTTATCCTCTCATGTATCACATCGAAGACTTTGTGTACTTTAAATGAGATGGGTCGTCGGCCTCAGTAAAATCAATCAATCAATCAATACCCCCCCCCCCCAAGTTTGTTGTGCTTGATGTAAGAAATGCCACAATTACAAGTTTTTCATAATTTGTTAACTGAGGAAGGTAACAATAAGGGAAGGGTAGAGACACTAACACAGGAGGTAATATAGGTGAACTGAGTATTGTGCTCAGCAGCGTTAAGATGTGTGTTTTTGTAAACTGTTCATAGTGGGTGGTCACCATGTTTCAATTGTGTATTGATCTTGGTATGGATTTCTTTCTCTCTAACAATTGCAATTGCTCCTTGAAATTAAAAAAAAAAGTTTTCTATGTATTTCATCAAAAGCCTCTCCCGAAACAACCACTGCTGCCAGCGAGACAATTACACCAACCAGTGTCAACATAAGCACGAGTGGTAGGTCCTGAATTTGGTTTACCCATTCCACGGGCTTGCTTCACACCCAGTGCTCCATGTAATGTGGGCTTTTTTCCATTTTCTTTGTGTAATATATTCTCTGCTTGGCTTTTGCCACTACATACACACTTGATGCTTTGTGGGTTTCTTTGAATGCATTATCTTAGAGGTAGCCACTTGTTTACCAAGAATGCATGGGAGATCATTTAATCAGTGATAGGTAAGCACAAGGCTGTATTTTTAAAAAGTGTTTTCTTGGGAAATGTTTCAGTTGCTTTGGGAATGTATTACATCAGAGCATAGTGCTCTGCAGTTGAAAGACCAAGAAATGCTGCTCCGTGTCTATGCAACAAAGTATACTTGAGTTCAATACAGTTTCAGTTTTACTGTATGTCAACAGATACCTTTTTTAATGGGTGCTTTCTCAAACGCTTGTTCTCTTTATATCTTCACAATGTCGCTGCAGGAAACATACTTTCTTCTTTGCCATTCATCATGTGGCTATGGGGAGCAAACTAGTACTTTATCCTAAAATTTCATATGCATATAACACTAACATTAACAAATTTACTATTGAGAAGTTGAGAGCATCAGAGGGCAGGGAGTTTGGCTTGCCATGCTGTCACTGTCAAAGTCGGATGGAAGGGCTTAGTCAGCAGATCCATGATTGATTTTCTTCGAAGTCTGCGGCACAGGATAGACACGCAGATGCAAGGAAAGAGAAGCTTCAAAATGCTGTGGAAGCTGATTCCCTTTGGATTTGGAAAAAACATGTGCTGCACTGATGGCCTTGATGTCTCCCTCAGTTTAATTTTAAGATACTGTCTCTTTTCTTTGACGAATAAGAAAGGTAGAGTGAACCTGTGTGTGTGTGTGTGTGTGTGTGTGTGTGTGTGTGTGCGGGGGTGCGCGCGTGCGCGCGCTCTCTCTCTCTCTCTCTCTCTCTCTCTCTCTCTCTCTCTCTCTCTCTCTCTCTCCGCCTACCTGCCTATCTATCTACCTACCCACCCACCTACCTGCCTACCTATCTATGGGTTTTTGCCCTTATGAATGTTTTAACGTTTATTGACTCAATTACACTCTTAATTTTTGGGGGTCTAATAATTGAATCACATATCCCGTATTTTCAATTGATTACTGCCCTCTGTCAGTGGAAATGTAGACGTAATTCTTGTTGATCACATTTATTTGAGGACATCACATCGCATGGTTCTTTCTGACTTTCTTGATAGGCGCCGAGTCTTCCATGGGTCAGACTGATGAGTTCTTTTCAACTGCAACTTGCATGTCAGCCTCCAGTTTTGAAGTTACTTTTTCTGCTGAGGATTTTATTACTTCTGAAAAGGCTGAAATTGTTCATACCATAGACACTAGTTATGTTGCTCCAATTGTTGGTGGTATTACTGGAGTATTTGTCCTTGCAGTTTTTATTCGTTTCTTGCATTAAAGTTTTACACATGTTGGCTTTCCATGTTTGCACTTGGAATCTATCTACATATTTTTCTCCTAGATGCTTCATATGCAGAACATGACAGTAAAAGTGTTCTTCACTCTTCCTTTCTTTACGAACTGGACAGTTGTCCTGAATCCTTGTGTACCTTTTGTTAATGTGCGAATCATTAATTCCAAATCTAAAACCAATAAACGCATCTCTGATTTTTTTCACATCAAATAAATTCAAATAATTTCCTTTGTCAAAGTTTTGTTTGAAGGATGAGAACCACAAATACATGTCCTCTCTCATATCCTTTGCTGTCCAACCTTGCAAAAACAATATTTCATTCTCTGCTTGAGTTGTAGTCAAAAACCTTTCTCATCCCCGACTCCGCCATTCCTCCACACAAAACCAAAACCCAGTTGACATAGGCAGTCCTTCACTAACTCTGTCCAGTCTCGGTCAGTAGCAATACTAAAGTTCAAAAGCATTCCATCTGCTTGCTTTGGGAGTATATCCAGCCTCGTCTTACACAATTTCAACCAGTATTTTACCGCTCTGACACCACTGTTGATCGAGATCGGGTATCTTCCAAGGTCTCTCTACATCATGTGGTTTGGAGTTCTCGAATCTAGTCCCATAAACTTCTTGCAAATAAAGGTATGAGCTCTCTCTACCTTCCAGCTTCTCTGTGGCCTCAGATTTCCTAACTATACAGCAGTGTCGCCTGAACTTTTGCATCAAACATGTTAGTGAACACTTTAGTTTTTGTGCTTCAAAGATTCCTCAGTACTCTTAAGATTTGAACACCTTCTATTTTACCTCTCACTGCTAAATCATCTAGTGCAGAATATGTGGACAGTTTCTTACTTTCCACTTTGGAAACTTTGAAATATGTTCAAGATTATCTATTTGGTTTTGAAGGCCTACAGGCGTCGTAGATATCATTGCAACGTTGTCAGCAAAAGCAAATGAAATACTTCCATCATGCCTGGCGTCATCTGTATTCCACGTAGGCCATTTCTACGCACGGAGTTTTGATGTGCAGGGCAAAAAATAGTAACTCTCAGCTGCCCCCTGCTTCACATCTGCAGGGTGTTTGAAGAAATCAAATAGGTCATGACTCCATTGAACACATGCCTGGACCTTGGCATACATGGCCTTTAACATCAGAAGAAACTTTGTCCACACGCCTGCGCCATTTAGAACTTTCCCAAGTTGCCCGCGGTAGAGGGAATGGAATGCCTTCCTGAAATGGACAAAGGCGACGTACAGTTTCCCACTACCCATTTACTGTACATGTATGTATTTCATGATCATGCAATGCAATGTAAAGGTATGGGCTACTGTTGAATGGTGGGATCGAAACTCAATTTGGTCGACACAGATATCTATCTCCATCCACACACATAGAGAGATGGAGCAGGGGGAAAGTTCCTAGGACAGATGAAGGACTGGATGTTCCCCGCTTATCCCCCGGGGCTGGACACATGGACATCAATGCATTCATCTCCTTGTGGCCTATCCTGCCTATTAGGCAAGATCAAACAAGACTCTTCCCCCTTTTCCTCTATGAATGCCTGGGGGGGGGGGGGGGGGGGGAGTGGAGATGCAGGTTTGTGGCACATTTGTCACTGTATTCGCCACCATCTACAGAGAGAGGGGAGTGGAAGGGGAAGAGGCAGACAGGGAGGGAAGGAGACAGACAGAAAGAGACACAGAGAGAAACAGATAGACAGAGAAACAGAAAAAGAGAGACTTAAAGAGAGACAGAAATAGAGAGATATTTTCATGCATTTGGACACTGCACAGCCTACAGTAGTGAAACTTGCCACTATTTTCTGAGATTATATTACTGAATACAACATTGCTGAAAATTCAATAGCTACCCAAAATGAAACTGTAATGGCAAATATAGAGGGATATATTTGTTCTTTGGATTTGAAAAAAAGAGGAAAAGAAGTAACAGTGGAAGAGATCTGATATTTAAGTATTAAGCAAAGAAATATTTCTGACAGACTGATGGCCTTCTAAAAATCTCTCTCTCTCTCTCTCTCTCTCTCTCTCTCTCTCTCTCACACACACACACACACACACACACACACACAAACACACACACACACAAACACACACACAGAGCGAATGGTTGCACAGTGTGAACACACGTGCATAAATGACAACTTTTCACTTTGTGCCTTTGTTCAAGAATGGAAAGAATGCTGATTGGGAAAGGTGTGTGTGTGTGTGTGACACTCATACGTTTCCACAGTTTTATTCCGATCAACTTGAAACTTGGTATGGGGTTAGGTGTGGACCGGGGTCAGGTCAACGTGGGGTTTAAAAAATGGTGTTGCCATGGTAACCGGAAGTGGGCACAAACAAGATGGCCGCCGAAAACTCAAAATGCTCCGATTTGACCGAAATTTGGTGTGTAGGTAGGTACAATCAAATGATGAAGATCTGTGAAAAAAAAATTTGGTTGTCATGGTTACGTCACGAGAAAAACAAAATGGCGGCTGAAGAATTTGGACGACTGTGTCGAAGGCGGCGAAGCCGCCTGAGACACAGGAGTTCCCATCGACTTAAAACTTGGTATGGGGTTAGATGTGGGCTGGGGTCAGGTCATGGTGGGGTTAAAAAAGGTGTCGCCATGGTAACCGGAAGTGGGCACAAACAAGATGGCCGCCGAAAACTCAAAGTGCTCCGATTTGACCGAAATTTGGTGTATGGGTAGGTAAAGTCAAATGATGAAGATCTGTGAACACATTTTTGGTTATGGTTACGTAATGAGATAAACAAAATGGTGGCTGAAGAATTTGGCTTTGTATGTGGCTTTGACGCTTTGCGCATTGCCTGGCCGCGAAGCGGCTAGTCTCTATATATATTTTCGCTGTCTGTCTGTCTGTGTGACACTCATACGTTTCCACAGTTTTATTCCGATCGACTTGAAACTTGGTATGGGGTTAGGTGTGGACCGGGGTCAGGTCAACGTGGGGTTAAAAAAATGGTGTTGCCATGGTAACCGGAAGTGGGCACAAACAAGATATCTCTATATATATCTCTATATATATTTTCGCTGTGTGTGTGTCTGTCTGTGTGACACTCATACGTTTCCACAGTTTTATTCCGATCGACTTGAAACTTTGTATGGGGTTAGGTGTGGACCGGGGTCAGGTCATCGTGGGGTTAATAAAATGGTGTTGCCATGGTAACCGGAAGTGGGCACAAACAAGATGGCCGCCGAAAACTCAAAGTGCTCCGATTTGACCGAAATTTGGTGTGTGGGTTGGTAAAGTCAGATGATGAAGATCTGTGAACAAATTTTTTGGTTACCATGGTTACGTCACGAGAAAAACAAAATGGCGGCAGAGTAAACAATGGACGACTGTGTCCATGGCGGGGTTAAAAAAATGATGTTGCCATGGTAACCGGAAGTGGGCACAAACAAGATGGCCGCTGAAAACTCCAAGTGCTCCGATTTGACCGAAATTTGGTGTGTGGGTAGGTAAAGTCAAATGATGAAGATCTGTGAACAAATTTTTGGTTATGGTTACGTAATGAGAATAACAAAATGGCGGCCGAAGAATTTGGCTTTGTATGTGGCTTTGGCACTTTGCAAAGTGCCTGGCCGCGAAGCGGCTAGTATATATATATATATATATATATATATATATATATATATATATATATATATATATATATATATATATATATACATATATGTGGACAGTTTCTTACTTTCCAGTTTGGAAATTTTGAAATATGCTCAAGATTATCTATTTGGTTTTGAAGGCCTACAGGCGTCGTAGATATCATTGCTTCTATTGGGCAGCCTGTGACTGGCTTCTTCTCTTCTCTCTCTCTCTGAAGGAAGGTGCTTGCCAACTGAATGAGAGCATCTCAGCAGGGTCTGTCCTGAGCTGCTGGCACCAGCTCTCTTGGTTTGAGATGGCACCTTTTCAGATTGTCTTTCAAGTTTGGTTTTCTTTAAAGACTTTGGTCAGGCGGCCTTGTTTCTTCTGACCCTCATTTAACTTTCAAAAGAAGATTTTATGTGGTATGAAGTTGTCCTCCATACTTATGTCGTGGCCAGACCAGCAAAGCTGTGACCACAACAGGATCACCTTGATGGAGGACGTTTCTGCTTTGTCCTCTACTTTAAAATGTTTAATCTTGTCCTGCCACTTGATGCCAAGGATCGAACAAAACACTCATATATGGCATTTCTCCATCAATATGATGTGGGTCCTGTAGAGTGTCCAAGCCTCACAACAATGCAGGAGTGAAGGAAGAACAGTGTCCTTGTAACCTTAATCTTGGTATTTGAATTACATTGTGGTGGTTGAGAACTCTGCAGCTTAGTCTACTGGGTGTATGCTAGCCTTGCTGATCCCTACAGATGTTCCTTATTCAGGGGAGCCATCTGCTGGAGATCATACTTCCAAGATACTTGAAACCACCATCAGTCTTCTGTAATGTATTACCAGTGGTAAAGGATCTTTTGGGATATGTGTTCAGGGCTGGTTGAAGCAGCACTTCCATTTTTCCAAGGCAAATAATCAGTCCAAACTGTTCTGCGGCCTCAGAGATCACTGGCCTTGTGGGGCATTGGAACACCATGACTTGTGAGCTAATCTTCCCAGATGAGGTTAGTGCATTGGTTGGCCTTTGCCATGATGTAGAGCAGGTCAAAGATAGACCCATTGTACATCCCCTTGTTGATGTCTACACTTTGTGCTTGGGAACATATGATTAAGAACAATTAAAGTGGACAAGCACCAGGATGCTACCTGGAAGAGCCTGATGATGTTGGTGAACTTATGTAGTCATCCACAATGCGTCAGCACTTGCAAGAGAGCCCCTCTATTGAAAGTGTTACATGCCTCAGTGAGATTAATACATTCCAAGTAAATGTCAAGGTTTTGCTCAATGCATTTCTTTTGGATTTGTTGTCCTGGATGAAAACGTGTACTGTCCTGCTGCAAGGGTGGAAACCGCACTGAACCTCCGGATGAGCATGATGATGATGATGATGATGATGTAGGCAAGGAGCTTCCCAGGTATGGTGAGGAGCGAGATGATCCGATAGTTTTCACAGTCGGCTTTGGTACTCTTGTCCCTGTACAGTGACACTATCAGTGCATCACTGAAGTCCTCTTACGTCTTCTCTGACCCCTACATATGGTGTTTGATATTTTGGAACATGGCAATAGTCCCGGGGCCTCCTGCTTTGTAAACCTCCGCAGGGATGCCATTCTTATGATGGGCTCAGAGTTCATCTGCTTGATGGCTTTGGTGATTTAAATGAATGAGAGAGGCAGGTTAAGGTCGTCCAGAATTTCAGATCAGGTTACTGAAGTATATGGTTGATGGCAGGTGAGTTGAGTGAGGATATGTAATTCAGTAAGATGCTCAAGTGTTTTGCCCTCCTGCTTCTCATACGCTCAACATCCTTGATGATGGTACCCATGGTACATCCATCTGCTGACAGCAGTGGTGTTGACCTCGATTTTGAGAAACCGTGTACTGTTTTTAGAATGCTGACGAATAACTTGGAGCTGTGTGTCTGCTTCTGCACTTCATCACCATTCCTACCACACAACTTGTCCTGCATCACCACTCCTACCACACAACTTGTCCTGCATCACCATTCCTACCTACCACACAACTTGTCCTGCATCACCACTCCTACCACACAACTTGTCCTGCATCACCATTCCTACCACACAACTTGTCCTGCATCACCACTCCTACCACACAACTTGTCCTGCATCACCACTCCTACCACACAACTTGTCCTGCATCACCATTCCTACCACACAACTTGTCCTGCATCACCATTCCTACCACACAACTTGTCCTGCATCACCATTCCTACCACACAACTTGTCCTGCATCACCATTCCTACCACACAACTTGTCCTGCATCACCACTCCTACCACACAACTTGTCCTGCATCACCATTCCTACCACACAACTTGTCCTGCATCACCATTCCTACCACACAACTTGTCCTGCATCACCATTCCTACCACACAACTTGTCCTGCATCACCATTCCTACCACACAACTTGTCCTGCATCACCATTCCTACCACACAACTTGTCCTGCATCACCATTCCTACCACACAACTTGTCCTGCATCACCATTCCTACCACACAACTTGTCCTGCATCACCATTCCTACCACACAACTTGTCCTGCATCACCATTCCTACCACACAACTTGTCCTGCATCACCATTCCTACCACACAACTTGTCCTGCATCACCACTCCTACCACACAACTTGTCCTGCATCACCACTCCTACCACACAACTTGTCCTGCATCACCACTCCTACCACACAACTTGTCCTGCATCACCACTCCTACCACACAACTTGTCCTGCATCACCACTCCTACCACACAACTTGTCCTGCAACTCACACAGTTGTTGCTGCGCCTGACTCCATGGGAGCTTGGACTAGTTTGCTCTAGATGTGCAGTTGGAATCAGTTTGCCATTCATTGTATGCTTGATTCCTCTCTTTCAGAAGTTGCATGATTTTATCATCATTCTGTCAAACAAGTGTTGATATACACACCTCTATGGGCCAAGGGTTCCCTTAGCGGTGTCAAGGGGGGAAAATTGAATTGCTCTACCTCTGTGCTGTCTGACAAGGAGGGTGTGTTGGACCTGAGGTTTTCATCAAGAGCTTCTTGGAAATTTAGTGCAATAGAAGTTGTTCTTAAATGTTGCTGAACTGATAGAAGCTGCGATGATTTGGGAGGGTTTCTGTTGAGTTAGGATGATGTGCAGGTTGAGAACGGATCAGAGAAGTCTGTCAACTCGCTGACATCGGGCACCTTGCATATCAGTTAGTGTAGTTCAACCTAAAACTAGCATTTCCAGTTGTTACTGTCAATGCTTAGTGTTATGACAGATTTCACTGTTGAATGTCCAAGTGAATGTGAGGTTTAGGTCCAAAGTTTTATTTATCATTTAGATATTCATACTATTCATACCTATTATCTCGATATGAAAACCCAGATGTAATTTATCTTTCAGAGTTATCTTGTGATAATTTTGTCAAAACTTTTAAAGTAGGTACCGGCACAGCCCCGCTTTGCCTGACAATTAGCAGTAAACAAGCCGATACCCATGGTTAGTTTACCTCTTCAAACTCAACATTGCAAGCACTCACTGTTATTAAAAAAATACCATGTGAAAGATAAAAGATCCATTAATTTGCTTGTGTTATTTAATTGTGTGTGAGATGTGAATGAATGGCTTTAAAAAAATATCAAAGTGGTGCGAAAATCGCGAATTTACTGCCGCGGTTCAGTTTCAGCCACTGACAAATTTCGCACGTCTTTCATTCAAATCGCGGTCGCAACCTCCCCTTACACACTACACGGCTAAAAATAGCATCAGCGTGTTGTGCAGGTTCACAGCTTTCCATTGGTGGGCGGGAATATGTGAAAATCTAAAAAAATAAATATTTTGTATCAATTAAAAAATTTGAACTTATTTTTTAGCAAGTTGCGTAATTTGGAACCACTATTTCTACCCACCATTAGAAAGATATTTTCTTCCCCTTTCGAATGGTATGCACATGAACGCCGTGCGACCCATAGGGAATCTGCGGGGGCAAATGAAACGAAGGCTTGTGGTTCGTTGGTTTCGACATTTCCACTCACGTCTTGTCTCAGCAATGGCGACCTCGAATCGTGCACCACTACTGTCAGATTTGGCCTGCTTTCGGACACTTATTGGTAAGTTGACGACTCTACATTAATACAGATTACTAATAATAGCTGAATTATTAAGATCATTCAATATTTTATGCAAAAGTAAGCATTTCATGGCGGATTCGATGAATGTGTGTGACTATTTACGATCGCTCGGACCAGCTTCTGAGCACTGACTAGGGAAAGTGTCAGTGTCTGACTTTGCTGATCAAATACTATATTTTCAATGGTTGCTACTGCGAATCTGATCACTATTTAAATTTATAGAATGCTTGATGGTTTGGTAGAAATTTTAGTTTTCGAGATATGACGTTTACAAGTATTTTTTTTTAATTTTTACAGTTGACGTTGTAAAACGCGTAAGGGAGGTAACTCTAATCAAATTCGTCTGCTTCGGAAATTCGTGGTTTACATGCCAACACTTTTTCGCAGTCTAGTTTATCCCAGCTGCTCCAAATAACTTGTTTTGAATGCATTTGAGCAATAGGGACGATATAACATAAATATGCTACTAAAAACAAATTGAGAAGACTTTAAAATGTTTTTAATTGTGAGATAGAAGCCAAAGTGCTATCTCATTCTCAGTCTCTGTCTGTGTCACATAGTGCAAACACAATTTCTCATTTTCTGCACTTTGAAGTTATGTGTCTTATCCTCATTTATTTATTTATTTTTAAACAGATGATGCAACCTATGGAGCCCTCAAAGGATCCTTTGCTGTCTGGGCCCAGGAGCGAAGGAAGAAAGTACATGTTCTACCGATGACAAGGAAACTGCTGCTGCAGATGTATATGTTGAAAATCGAATGCTTGGATCCACCACATGGGAAGACATGGGACGACGCTGAGGAGTTTCTGGCAAAGGACTGCAGCTTTCCACAGTTCCTCAATACAAACTGAGGACTCTAATGAAGTCTACGGCCATAGCTGTGCTGAAAGTGACAGATGCAGATCTGATTTCATTTCTAGAAAGTGAGGTAGACCTGAATGAAATAGGCCCTTTCTGCAGTGACCTTGGACTGACACAGCAGAATCTGCTAGACAGTTCTTTCGATTGCCTCTCCATCAAGTTTGTGGCGTTCAAGTTTCAGAACCCTCAAGATATGGTTGCTGTGTATTATGATCAGGACTTTTACATTGGAGAAATCGTGGAGGTCCATGATGACAAAACAGCAACTGTAAATTTCACGGAGAAAATGCACGTTCCTGTGAAAGGATCCTTGGTGTACAGATGGCCGTTGCGTCCGGACACATGCAAGGTGTCTGCTGAATCTGTATTTGCAGGAGATCTGCAGCTGACTCCATTTTCTTCCTCATGCCGTGCCTTTCTGGTTATGAAACCAAAGAACTTGCAGAGTCTTTACTGCTCATTCAAGCAACATGTGCAACATTCTGAGTGAATGAAGTCCACTTTTGGGGAAGACGGACACAAGAACAAATGCAATATGTTACAACACTCGCAAAATATGTGATAAATGGCCAAATGAAATATTTTCAAGTGATTTCTGTCTACACCTTACTTCACAGTGATTATGAATGTTGTATGAACCCATTGTTGATGATAGCAGTATTCTAGCTATATTCGTATGAATCAGAGTTGAACTGCTTTGACATAGACGGTCAGTGCTGTCACTGAGTATTGGTAATTTTTCCTTTATTGCTGTCAAGTCTAATTTGAATCCATTCTCATGATTAAATTTAAACAGCCAATTTCTGCAAATGGGGAGTAAGTAATTCACTGAATTGAAAGAATCAGATTTCTCATCAAACAGTTGCAGATTTATCAAATTCAGCCTGAGTACCTGTTAATAACATTTAATTTATGAAATAATATTTATGTTGTGGCTGTGAGTATATGAATGTTTCTTTTTGTCCCTTGTTTTGACAATTTCTGAAATTTTTTAATGAATTATTTGGAGACAAAATGGCGGACAGGTCATTTGTCCGTATTGATAAATAATATTTTGAAGAGAAATCTGATTTTTTTTCTGAAGGAGATAGAGATATGAATTCTTCTTTATTTCAGACAGATTGTTATTCTAAAGTACTCCTGCAAGGATGAAGCAAATCAATGGAAAAACAAAAAAGTTATAGCAGTTTAACTTTTGAATACCGCAATCTTTTCACCAAAATCGTTAGTTTTTTTGCACTCCTAGGAGATATGCTAAATAAATTGTTATGAATGTATTTGCTATTGAAGAACATTGTTGTTTTACATCTTTCCTGCAAATTTGAAGTAAATTGGTTTATAATCAAAAGAGTTATGACTATTTTAGTGTTCAAAATGGGCGCGGCTGTCCGCATTGGACATTTTTGATGTTTTGTCAACTTTGCAGACATATGACTTGAAAATGAGATCATGGTCACTCCAAAAAAAAAATTCCCTGTTATATGTATGTATAGGACATATGGAAACTAGCAATTTATGCCTCATCAAATGATATGTGAATGTGCTACAGTAGGCCAAAGTTGGCACATCTGCCAATTTGACAATTTTACGATTGCTGTTTTCATCATTTTTGGACAGATGCTGTAAAAGTATAATTTCAGTGAGCCATCTGGTATGATGAATTTTGTGTACAACTGTTAGATGTTATTGTGATCCTAAAACATGAAGACTGTAAGTCACGTGGTTCTGTAACATTTTTGTGCCTAAACATGACCCATTTGAAGGAATTTACGTCCGCGCGATAAGACCTGAATTTCAATATGCCATAACTTTTTAACTAATAAACCGAATTCCATAGTTTTTTGTGTGTTGTGTTTCTATTTGAAAGTTCTTTCAAATCATGCAAAATTCAAATGCAAGCACACACTTTTTAATTTTAAGTGCCGGTACCTATTTAAAGTCTTAATACTACGGAACTATCAGAAAGTTAATTGAATTGTTCATTACGTTTTAATGTCGATGTAAGATTTTTACTGAACAAATGCTTATATTGTGTGGTCATGCACATATTCATAGCTCTGAGTTCCACTGGTATTCCTGATACATCTACGGACTCAACCATCAACACAACCATCAGTACAGGGTTGAGCACAAGTGTGGGTACACCCTTCAGTACAACGGTTGATACGACTGTTGGTACCGCTGAAACCACATTTGCCTCATCCTCCATCTCACCATCATCGATCAGGGAGTCCACTGTCACTGGGGCACCTGGAGGTGGTAGGTGGCCTTGTTCATCGCAGGCTTGCCACCCTTCTGTTGCTGTGGGGCTTTCCTTCCTATTGTTTTTGCTTGCCCCCCTCACCGCTTGCTCCACACAAGTGCTTTGTGTTGTTTAATATACTTCTATCAGTTCTACCATTGTGCATAAGCAGTCTTTCATTACAAAGCATTTGCTGATTGTGGTGTGCTCTTCTATTGAAGAATGAAGTTTCACAGTGTTAGATTCTGTGTGTTATTTGTTGCAGCAGCAAAGGAATGGTTTCCTTTCCCCAGGTTTTAATTAATGTACCAGGGGGTAAATGTGTGCGGTTTGAGCATCCATCAATGGGTGGAAAAGTCGCATATAAAAATGAGCACCTTTACTTTTGTGTCATAACGTTTCTTCTCCTAAGAGATAACTAAATATTTACTAGTAGTACTGGATTTCCGCAGTGTTCCTGTTTGTTGCAAAGGCAGCAGGCTTATTAATACTGTTGGTAGCTTAGCAGGGTCTATGACTTTTGGGGATATGCATAGCATGCTTGCTTGGAGGTGACGGGACATTGCTACGTATTTCACCTTGAAAAGCTTTCTTCATGACATGATCCACAATGAAGTCAATTGAAAAAGGCTCTTTCTTGCATCCCTCATGTGTGCTTTCTTTAGAGCAAATGAAAAGGAAATGGTGTCAGAATTTCCCTATTTGTGTTAATGGGCATCATTGTTGACCAACATGTGGGTGTAGGTGAATTTAGGGACCTTTTGAATGTGTTTATGATTAAAACGAAAACCAAAAAAACCCCAGAAACTGCATTTGAAAAATGCTTGGTGTAGATGTCATGAGTCAGTTAGATTTCCAATCATGTAACAGTGTGGCTATTATATTCATGTATAGTCATTTACAGGAAATGCATTGTGCCTACTTGAAAAAATAATAAATGTTCATAGGCTGTCAGCCTTAATAAATGAGGACTCAATGTACACTATTTTTTATAGGGGGGAAAAGTCTCAACTATGCCATCATAGTACACTATGCTATCAAACTAAGGACATGAAGCTAAATGTACTGCTGAATTCTGTTAGCCCATTCAAGTAAAAGTATGTGTTAATCAACTAAAATGTGGGAACTTGTTGTACATCTGTGTCTTTGAAAGCCCAACAAACAAGCTGTGTAAGTTTGCTAGCCTGGAGAAACAGGTTTTGATGACTAACCCCGTGTACTTTCCAATGGAATGGTTTGTGGGGCTTTTTCTTAACTGAAATGGTACTGCTTCCTTTTAACGTATTTACTTCTAGATGAATAACATTACAATTTGCTCATTTGTCATTTTGTGTTTATGCCAATAGAGGAGAGTGGTGGAATTAGATAATCTTGAAGTATATCCTCAGTATGGGGGCACATTCCTGGAAATTACTTTGCCTGCCTTTTTAATGAATTGAATGGAAAGACCGACACACCAACATTTATGTTTCACCTTCTTCTGACATGGAAACTTATTGTCAGGGAAAACTGAAGGGCCTCAATATCAATACATTTATTATTTAAGTCAGTGGCTAATTTCGCTGCCCATGTGCAGCAGAGCACCACTTAGTAAGTGTCAAACTGAAAGCTCTTGCATGGAAGGGATTGCTCCCTGACCAGTCAGGCTGTAAAACTTGCATGGAAGGGATTGCTCCCTGACCAGTCAGGCTGTAAAACTTGCATGGAAGGGATTGCTCCCTGACCAGTCAGGCTGTAAAACTTGCATGGAAGGGATTGCTCCCTGACCAGTCAGGCTGTAAAACTTGCATGGAAGGGAATGGTCCCTGACCAGTCAGGCTGTAAAACTTGCATGGAAGGGAATGGTCCCTGACCAGTCAGGCTGTAAAACTTGCATGGAAGGGAATGGTCCCTGACCAGTCAGGCTGTAAAACTTGCATGGAAGGGATTGCTCCCTGACCAGTCAAGCTGTAAAACTTGCAAGACGCTAGAGCTTCACAGTGTTCCCAAGTGGATCATTTGTGTGCCTGCATGGTAGAAGAGAGAGAAATTTCAATATAGGTAATATCCCTGAAAGTGCTCACTTGCTCCTTGAATGAGATACAGTCCATGACAGACCTGAATCATCCTTTTTTACCCAGCAGGGCTTACTTTTTGAGGTGGAAATTTTCTGTAAAATTTATGGACTCAGGATTGTCATGTTCATTAGGAGCTATAATATCTCACCACTGTTGCTGCCTCAAAGTCCAGTATAGTGGCTCATTAGTCTGAGAAGACAGAAAGATACTGCCCCTTTTATCTGCTTTGAAAAGAAAGAATATTTTGTTTGGTCCATTCTCTGAATTTTCACCTTGGAAAGTTGTCAATTTTAACCTGTCGTCAAAGGAACACTCAAGTATCTTAACTTCCATATCAGCAGTTAATATTGTGAAATGAAGAAAATGATCTTGATAGTCTTGATCCTTCCAACTTGAAAGCCAACTGGAAGCTTCATTAGGTGCATGACAAAAATCAACGGGATCAAACAATACTATTTCAACATAGAAGGGGAAAATGCTGGAAAGAAAAGGACAAAAGGTAAGACAAAAATGGATGAGTTAAAATCTTTGGTGGTGGGTTGCATTTTAAGAATTCCTGCAAGATTGAATGTTTGATCAGTTGCACTGTCCACTTCTCAAGTGCAGAGTAAAGGTATATGATGTGGCTTGTAATGGCCTGTAAATTTCTTTCATGAATTGGTTCAAGTGGGGAGAAACCCAACAGAATCTTGTCCTTGTGCAGCAAAAGCTCCAGCACATCCCCATGTGTCATGCCAGTGTGCAAGATTCACACGAATGTCTTGAAATAATACATGTATTTACAAAATAAGCCTTCTTTCCACTTCATAGCTGAAGATGAGGGATCATTTTGCACAAGCAATATAAATAGTAATCTACACCACAGACTTAGGTCATAAGAGCAGTTTTTGTCTTTGAGGCTAATTGACCAAAGAATATCTCACTGGGCTGATCCATGACATAGTAGTCAAAGACTGACAATCTGAATGTGTTTCATTGAGGCAGTCATTAAAAGCTCCCTTTTCATCAGTGACAGCTATGACAAGTTATTGTTGAAAAGTAATGTTTTGTAATGAGAACACTGTCCAATCTACTTTACTCAACAGTTTCACCTGCTTGACTTCCCACACCCCAAACTAGATTTTCTCACCAGTAAGAATGGTGCATAAAGCTGGGAAGGAAAACTAGTGACTATTTTATTTATACTTTATTAAATTTGTAATTGAATATAAGATGTTAAAATGTGTGTTATTTCATAATTAGATATCATACATGGAGAAAAAAGGTGTGTGTGTGTGTGTGTGTGTGTTTTGCATTGGATGATGTTTGATACAAAAACTAAATTACTGTAAGTTCCCTTATATAAGGTACTCCCACAATAACATGAGGTGTATCTTTTGTTCAAGAATGTAGTTTTTATTATTAATCCAGATAAAACTCAGCTGGCAGTTGCCAGTTGTTAACACCTGATTGTAATGGTCAAGACCTAGGAATGGTGTATAAATTAAAAGAGAGGTAAAATGTCCCCCCAAAATACAAGTATTAATTGGTGTTCATTTCTGAGTTTTTGTTCACAAATGGAATGGAATGAAACATTAACAACATCGAGTTTAATAAGAGATGGTAATGTCTGTCAGGAATCAGTCTGTTGAGAAATTTGTTTTTTAATATTTGTTGTCCCCAGTATTGGAACATATGTTTCTAGTAGTAGTATGATAAAGATATGTCATCTTCGAGGTGAATTTTCCAGATTTGTTGTATCAGATTCGTAGGGTGAGTTAGTTGACCCTGCTGGCCTTTCAGAGACTGACACACTCACTCCTCCAGCTTTGTAGTGATCTTGCCTTATGCCAGCCTCCTTCTCTGGAAGAACATTTTCATTCCCTACTTTCTGACCTATGTTATTAAAGAGGTTTTTCAGTTAAAAGACTCTGATTCTGTATTTCACTCTGATAAGATATCTTCGAAATTTCCCATTTGGTGCAGCAACTTTTTTCCACTTCTCCCATTTGTCGCTGAGGTCTCACATATTGCTTCATGCACATACTCTTTGTTTGTTTATGGTGTAAGAATATCAATCCAGAGTTTCAAAATTATATATTCAGTACAAACATGCATTGTCTGCAATCCTTTTTTTAATACTGTAATCTATCCATTGCATTCTCCCTCATTGCATCTGTTCCATGCATTCAAGTGTCTCTTCATTTTGCCTGTATAGTGTTGATGACGCCTTTTCTTTTTGTCTCTCTTGGTAGAAAGTTCATCTATGCAGACTTCATCAGGCGAACAATCCACCAGGCAGTCAATTCCCACTACTAAACCTTCTCCCACCGTATCAGACAATGGCAACTCAAACTACTCTTTGACTGGAGCTGTTGTTGGAGGCTGTATTGGCGGCATTGTCATTTTGATAGGTGTTGCTGCAATCATTATTTATCGGAGACACAGTTGCAACTGCAGAGGAAAAGACACTTCTCCTGACAGTAGAAAACCTATCAAACATATGAATACCAGATTATAACTTTCCTGAAAAATAAATTTAGACATTTGCTTCTAGTAACATGTACTCTTCTTATGACTATGATCCCTGCATTTAAGTAATCA
>JAWQFJ010002786.1:9399-11899 GCA_034096865.1 Theodoxus fluviatilis
TCGTCTCTTTCCCGGACGCCCCCCCCCCCCCCCCCCCCCCCCCCCCCCCCCCCCCCCCCCCCCCCCCCCCATTGAGTAAAACCAACCCCCTCTCCTTCGAGTAAAGCCCAACACCCGCCCCCCTGCCGTCCTCACCTGTAGGCTACGTCCTATTTAGCCTCCGTCACCTTCCCGCCACTGCTGCGGAGTTGCCATCACAACAAAGTCCTCGCCATCCCTTCTGTCTGTCCCCCCCACTCCTATCCGTCCGTGGATTCTCTCGCATTGTTAGTGACTCTCCCACAAATCCCTCCTCTCTCCCCCCACCCCTCGCCCCCAATTCCAGCTCACCCCCCCCCCTTCCCCGAATCACACCCCCCACCCACCCCCAATCCCTCTCCCCTTTTTTGATTGTCTCCTAGATAACAGTGAGCTTCCAGATTTCACACCCAGTCTGCAAGGTGAACGCCATCAAACCGCATGGGGCATGGGGCATGGCCACAGTCCTGAGAAGGTTGCCTGGGTCGAGGTGGCGGGGAAGATGGGGCATGGCCACAGTCCTGAGAAGATTGCCTGGGTCAAGGTGGCGGGAAAGATGGAGGAGATGCGTCAATCAAAGAGGAGCTAGCAGGACAACAGAGGCGTCGATGATGACAGACAGCTGGAGCATCGACATCGATCACTCCAACATCAATACCAACAACGACAACGAATGCCATGTTTACCGCTTGAACTCGATGACGGTATCCAGGCATGAAAGCAATGATAGAGGAAGTCTCGGACAGGCTTAGAACGTATACTATGTACCACTCAGTCAGGGGGATATCAGATCTAGACAGGCTTTGGAAGGACTAAGCGTGGAATACAATTGTGCTTCACGCCCAGCAATATATGCCACCTACTCAATGGTCCCTCGTGAAGCACCCATAAAGCTGGGAAGAGTGGACACTCCTCCAGTCTATCCATGAAAGACAGCCACCACGACTGGGTTTTATGTCACTACAGCTGTTGTAAAGGCAGCACAGTCGTCTGCAGGGGGAGGAGCAGTTGCTAAGCAGCAATGGAAGCTCACTAGGAGTAGGAGGTTGAGAAGAAGCTGGTAGACGAAAAGAATAGAGTGAGAAGAGGATGAGGAGAAGGAGCAGAATACGGAGAAGCAGGAGAAGGAGGAGCTGGAGCAGCAACAGTAGGAGGAGGGGGAGGAGGAGGAGGAGGAGGAGGAGAGGAGGGAGGAGGAGGGAGGAGGAAAGGAGGAGGAGGAGGAGGAGGAGGAGGAGAAGGAGAGGAGGGAGGAGGAGGAGGAAGGAGCAGGAGTAGGAGGGGAGCAGGAGGAGCAGCAGGAGCAGCAGGAGGAGGAGCAGAAGGAGATGGAGCAGGAGCAGGAGAGAAGAAGCAGGAACAGGAGGCGGAGGAACAGAAGCAGGAGCACGAGGAAGAGGTGGAGCAGGGGGGGGGGGGGGGGGGGGAGGGGGGGGCAGGGAGAGGAGCAGGAGGACCAGGGGCAGTGCGAGAACGAAGAGGCGGATAAGGACGAGGAGGACGAGGACAAGGACGTAGGAAAAGAGTAGGGCAAGGAGGAGGTTGGGTGGGGAAGGGTCACAAAGAACAGAATGAAGAGCAGGAAGAGGAGCAGAAGTAGAAGCAGGAGGAATCACAAAAGCAGCAAAAGAGGGAGAAGAGGAGAGAGAAAGCTAGACAGGGAGAAGCAAGATGAGGAAAATGACTAGAAACACAAGGAGAGGAATAAGCAGGAGAATGAGCAGGAGAATGAGCAGGAGGATGAGCAGGAGGATGAGCAGGAGGATGAGCAGGAGGATGAGAAGGTGCAGAAGACCAGGAGGAGGAGACAAAGCAGGAGGAAAAGAAGGAATGAAAATTCAAGATGAACTAGTTTCGTAAGGAGCTCTAGCAATAAAATCCACCAGGAAAGTGTGCAAACTACAAGGCTGCTGAGCTGAGCAGGATAAAAAATCTGAAACATAATACTTCAAACAGGAGAGGCATGACGCCATCAAGCCCAACAAATGAATACGGGACCCATTTCCTTGTTAATACGTCAAATAGATGACGGCATGGGTGAAAACCCAGCATCAGCTCAGCAGGCAAGGCCGACTACAGCTCAGCAGGCAAGGCTGACTACAGCCCTGACTGACGGGAAGGCTGACTACAGCCCTGACTGACGGGAAGGCTGACTACAGCCCTGACTGACGGGAAGGCTGACTACAGCCCTGACTGACGGGAAGGCTGACTACAGCCCTGACTGACGGGAAGGCTGACTACAGCCCTGACTGACGGGAAGGCTGACTACAGCCCTGACTGACGGGAAGGCTGACTACAGCCCTGACTGACGGGAAGGCTGACTACAGTCCTGACTGACGGGAAGGCTGACTACAGCCCTGACTGACGGGAAGGCTGACTACAGCCCTGACTGACGGGAAGGCTGACGACAGCCCTGACTGGGAAGGCTGACTACAGCCCTGACTGGGAAGGCTGACTACAGCCCTGACTGACAGGAAGGCTG
>JAWQFJ010002786.1:16899-19399 GCA_034096865.1 Theodoxus fluviatilis
TGGAAGTAGTAGTTGTGGGGGTAGGGTTGGGGTTGGGGTTGGGGTTGGGGGGTCGGGGTGGGGGTGGGGGGCAGAGGGGGGAAGGGGAAGAAGGATTAGCAAGAGCCAAAGGAGGAGGGATGAAGCAATACATGCAGACAAGACAGCACACAACAGTAGGGGGCATCACATGACAGCAGGGTCTGCATCTTCCCCACAGAGAAGACTGAAGAGTGCTTTCAAGAGTATTTGGTGTCAGCTGTCCTCTCCAGCTGAATGAAGGTGGACAGCCTGACATGGTGATGGATTTCCTGAGTGTGTGGCAGTAGCAGTATACATGGTATTTATGTAGCTCTAGTAGTGCATGTACATTTGTGTACATGTACATACAGACAGACAGATACTGCTCACTTGTCAAACTTCACTCCCTTTTGTTTAGTTTATTTTTTTCTTTCACAAAGGCAAGGGGGATATTAAAATGACAAAGGGTGTATTTCATTTAAACTCCAGGAAAATCTCAACTACCAAATAGTCTTCCTTGTTCTCTCAACACAAGGTTCTGTTACTTCTAGTTCTGTCATGTTTAAAAAACCAATCATAAAGAGTGGAGAAGAATGAGCTAAACACAACATCATTTTGACAAGCAAATAAATGCACATGGACACAGAAAAACATTTGCACATGTCCTCACGCTTGTTTAGTGCAAGCACTCGCAAGCACATGTGACTTCTTCAACAGAAAACTGACAATTGCATACACACACACACACACACACACACACACACACACACGCACGCACACACACGCACGCACACACACACACACAGGCACACGCGTAAAAAAACAAACCCATATATATATACACATGTATACATACAAACAGGCACGCGCGCGCAATAAAACACACGCGCGCGCGCGCACCACGGAGTCTTTGATGACCACAAATCCGAAATTAATGTTTAAAGAAAACAAATCACAGACATGGAAACACGTCAACGTTTACCTCATCCAGTCATCCTGTTCAAGTACTGAACCATATGCATAATGAACCCCCGGTTAACATGTTTCGTTTGGCCGATTATTGTAAGCATAAACAAAGATGTAAATGATGCTCAGCGAACACCCTGAAAGAGCACTGGGGAAAAGACTATGGAAAAACAGATCATCAGGAGTGTGCCTGACTCAGAGGAAGGCTTGGTCGCCCCCTGTTGTTGTCACTCTGGGCTCAGGTCGAAAAATCGCAGACAAGCCTTTCCAGCCCCTCTTCTCTCTCTCCCGTCTCCACTCTCGTCGATCAAAGCCCGTCGCACCGAGAGAAAAAATTTACCTTAGCAGCGCTTCCAGCGGGAGAGAATATTCTGTCTGAGAGGCAGCAAACGTACGGTGGTGAAGGGTCTCGCACAAACTGGCAGGGTAAACAAATCATTCCACCTTGTGTCAATGCGACAGGTAAACACGGGGGTCGTCGGCTGTTCAAACCTCCCTCTACGACAGAGTTTTGCCTTGCCCCCAATGTCCGCACAACAACCTCGCCTCAACGTAACGGGAGTGCCGAGCCGTTAGCCGACTCGCAAATAAATGTCAGTCGACAAGACTGGAGGACGAGGTGCGAATCAATGATACGAAAACAGCTAAACTTACCTAAGAGTGTCGACTGGAAGCGGCTAGTATTCCAACGTTTGCGGCAGGAATGCCATACAACCTCGCAGTTCAAAATCAGTCGCGCTTTCAGCGAGCAGGTGACACTTCTCCGCCTTCAAAGTGAGAGAGTTCCGTTATGTCGTCTGCACGCGGACTGAGCTACGCGAAACGACTGTATGTTGTGATTCTCCGCTCCACACAGAATCACGTCTCATTTATCGCCGGAGTATTTAGCCTTTTCTTGGTAGATGGTAATGAATTATCTCTCAACAGACGTCGAAGAAGATGACCAGGCGAAAGCGGTCAAACAAGGAGTGCACTACCTGCACGACGCCGGCGTGCATTTCAAGTACAGGCGATGTGTTTCTCGTGAATGTGACGTGATTTCGAGGATGTAAATTCTTCTCTGCAAGTCCTAGTGTGCGTTCATACGTGACCGAATTCGTGAGTGCGCCTGCATGGACATTTGTTCGTCCATCCATTCATCCATCATCCATCCATCCATCCATCCATCCATCCATTCATCCGTCCGTCCGTCCGTCCGTCCGTCCGTATGTGTGTGTGCGTGTGTGCGTGCGTGCGTGCGTGCGTGCATTCGTGTGTGTGTGTGTGTGTGTGTGTGTGTGTGTGTGTGTGTGTGTGTGTCTGTCTGTGTTATCCGTATGTATGTGTATCCGTGTGTGTGTGTGTGTGTGTGTGTGTGTGTGTGTGTGTGTGTGTGTGTGTGTGTCTGTGTGTGTGTGTCTGTGTGTGTGTGTGTGTGTGTGTGTGTATGTGTGTGTGTCTGTTTGTATGTCTGTATGTCTGTGTATCCGTGTGTGTGTGTGTGTGTGTGTGTGTGTGTCTGTCTGTCTGTCTGTCTGTCTGTCTGCCTGTCTGT
>JAWQFJ010002786.1:26899-31899 GCA_034096865.1 Theodoxus fluviatilis
ACCCCCACCCCGCCCTCCTCTCCATCAGCATCCCTTCCCTTCTGTACACCCTCCCCCACCCCCACCCGCCCCCCACCCACCCCTCTTTTTACAGGGCCAGCCACCAACAGTCTACTTCGCTCCCCTACCCCCTTTCCCCTTCAAAGACACACAGACACACACACACACACACACACACACACACACACACACACACAAACACACGCACACACACACGCATTTCAAAACCTCTATACGTACGCCTTACAGAGCCCCCCCCCCCCTCGCCTCCCCCTACCCCCTGTAAAGAGCCGTTCACACCCACTCCCACCCCCATCTCGCCTCCCCCCCCCCCCCCCACTGTAAAGAGCCGTTCACACCCACTCCTACCTCAAAACTGCCCCTCCCTCAAACAGGACCAGCCACCACCATCATCACCACCACCCCACCCTCAAATCCCTTACCCCACCCTCACCCTCAAATCCCTTACCCCACTCTCATTCTCAAATCCCTTACCCCACCCTCACTCTCAAATCCCTTACCCCACCCTCATTCTCAAATCCCTTACCCCACCCTCACTCTCAAATCCCTTACCCCACCCTCACTCTCAAATCCCTTACCCCACCCTCACTCTCAAATCCCTTACCCCACCCTCACTCTCAAATCCCTTACCCCACCCTCACTCTCAAATCCCTTACCCCACCCTCACTCTCAAATCCCTTACCCCACCCTCACCCTCATCCTCAAATCCCTTACCCCACCCTCACTCTTCCTCATTCATACTTGAACCACACCCCTCTGTTTAACAATACATTTTCGTTCAGCGTTCAAGCTCGTATTATTCTTTCAGCTGCTGTTAGCTGCAACGTCCAATTTTACTTTTTTCTTCTTTTTTTTTCATTTTTGATTTATCCTTATTCATCTCCCCTCCTCGAATCGTGTGTTTTCTTTCCTTTTTGCCAACTTATCCACCTACATGCTGTAAGCACCTGCTGCCCGAATTCTTTTCTGCTGACAAATCTATAGCATGAAACAGCCAGAAAACAACACCATTTTTGTATGTTTTGCTCAGTACTGGGTCAAGTTTTGTCATCGTCGTTATCGCCATCATCATCGTCGTCGTCACTGTCGTCGTCATCATTGTCGTCGTCATCATTGTCGTCGTCGTCGTCATCATCGTCATATTTTTCTCAATGACCTTTCTGTTACTTCGCAATATTTTGTTCCTGGATCTCGGGATCCGATCAGGACGTCGTTATCGTCGTCGTCGTCATCATCGTCGTCGTCGTCGCCATCATCATCATTATCATCATTATCATCATCATCATCATCATCATCATCATCATCATCATCATCATCATCATCATCATCATCATCACTATCACATTGGTGATAGCATTTATAGTAATGATACTCAAATGTCACCTACATGTACATTTATGTCCGAGTCTCTGGGTTAAAGCATCGCTGGACACGGCAATCTCATGCTCAGTTCATGACTTTTCCCCTCTCAATGAGCACCGGAGTTTCAAGCCACACAGATCCGCTGACACAATCTGGCAAACCTTTCAGACTCCCTCCCTTTCTGCCTTTGCCTCCTGAGGCGCCCCGGGTATCGAGATGACGACACCAGTTACGTCATCAAGCCACCCACGTCACTGGCCACCCAGACTCCAGCGTTCTGGTCAGCCCCGCCCTCTCTTCCCCCCAACCCCCCCTCCAGTCATCATTGTAGCGCCCACGTGAGGGTCTAACAGCGGGAGGAGGGAGCCCATGTGTGGTAGTGACGAGAGAGAGAGAGAGAGAGAGAGAGAGAGAGAGAGAGAGTGAGAGAGAGAGAGAGAGTGAGAGAGAGAGAGAGGGGGGGAGAGAGAGAGAGAGAGAGAGAGAGAGAGAGAGAGAGAGAGAGAGAGAGAGAGAGAGAGAGAGAGAGAGAGAGAGAGAGAGAGAGAGAGAGAGAGAGAGAGAAGGTCGCGAAAACGAGATCTCAAAGACTGCAAGAAACTTAGAGCAAATAATGTAGTACAAAGGGGATGGAGAGGATGGTACCTGCTTGCCTGTCTGTCTATGTGTCTGTCTGTGTGTCTGTCTGTCTGTGTGTCAGTCTGTGTGTCTGTCTGTGTGTCTGTTTGTCTGTCTGTCTGTCTGTCTGTCTGTCTGTCTGCCTGCCTGTGTCTCTGTGTGTGTATCTGTCTGTCTGTCTGTCTGTCAGTCAGGTGGGAGCCGAGTAAGAGCGCCAGCAAGAAGGGGAGTTCAGCAGGTGTGTGTTCACTGCTTGGTTAAGACTGGCTATCACATCCGAGGCTGTTAATATCCTCCACGCATCAGCTAAAACCATAAACCCAGGCGAAAGCAAAATATTATCATTTCTTCAATCTCTGCCTCGTACAGCGCCACTGAGAGGAATCTGAAAATGAGCTCCGCTGTGACGGGATGGTGCCACGGCTCTGATGGTGCAGCGGGCGGTGGAAAACCCGCCGCAAAGTTTCTCTGGCGTCACTCTCTCCACCGCTCCTGATCTCCCGACGGCGTAAAGCACGGCAGAAGGAGGCGAGGGGGAGAAGAACATTTTGTCCTTGAGACGACCTTTCCAAGGCCGGTGCCTGACGAGCCGAAGAGAGCCTGTGTCTGGTCTGACTGCTCCGTAGCGATAACGATGGATGGAAGGATGGCTCGAGTTTTACAGCCTATCCGCCTCTGCAGGCTATGGAAGGCCATTGCTCACGAGAAACTGTTAAGGGGAGGTGAGAACTAGAACAAATCAAGTCACGAGTTTGCTATTTACTCGCCTCTTACGAAACGCGTAGGGAGACGCGGTGGGTCAATTCTTACCCCCAACCCACAGGGAGACGCGGTGGGTCAATTCTTACCCCCACCTTACAGAGGGGTAGCGATAGCGAGAATGTTCAGGCATGGACGGTGTCAACATCCACGTCGTTACTCTTCTCGAGAAGGCGTCTATTGCGTTGTATCCCAGTCCACGCTGCACGAGAGACACTGAAGCTTGGCGCATGATGGACCTCTACGCACAAGGCCGATGGTCGTGGGGGCAGGAGAAGACCACGTGCTGTGCCGTGACCTCCAGCATACCTGGGGTAATGTAATGTAGCGACTAGACAGGCATGCAGCACCGAAGACAGCGTGCTCCCAGCCCGGTCTCCAGCACGGTGCCACCAGACTCCCAGAACTCCTGTCTGAGGATCCCCTCACCGCACGCCCTAGGCTTGTTCAGGAGTACGAATCGCTGCATGAGCGCTTCATGTTGGCAATTGAGCGCTCTTTGCCTCTCCTGAACATCTAAGATGTAGTGTAGCGCTTCACTTGTTAAGCGGAGGTAAATCTTCTGCGCTCCATGTTGTGTTGATAGACGCTATGAAAGTGTTTTCTTTGCCACAGACATCGTTTATGCACGTTTAAATGTATTATGCATGAATAAAGTCCACTACTGTGTCATCCTTACTTGCCATTACTCGCGCATACAGGGCGCTTGGGGCACATAAAGCCCGTTCCAGTCCCAAAATGATGTTTCTGAGGGTTATTTTACGCATCGACGGCCGGTGCGGGATCGAAGACGCCATTTTGAAAATGATTCAAAAACGTCTGAATCATCTCGGATTGGTGATTCACAGCGCTGCTCAGCGCTGAGTGAATCACGCCCCAAAATTGCTGTTCAGGAGTGAATCTCATGCAGCGCTGTGCAGCGCTTTGCAGCGCTGCGCCTCCTGAACAAGCCTCCTGTCTAGTCCTAGGTGCGTGCTTTGATCCCAGACCAGCCGAGCCCGGAATTCACCGCCGAGGAGGGCTTCTGTGTTGACGCGCCATTTGCAGCCTTGCAAGTTGTGCAGAGCGGGTTGTCTCCACAAACACACGTAGGACACAAGGCCTGGGTTTCGCTTTCACATTTCTCTCCACTGAATCTCGGGAGTTTTATTTCTGGACGCGAAAGAATGCAGACCGTGCAAGTGGACTCTCTACTTCCAGAGGCAAAAATAATGTCTGGGCGCATTCGATAGGAATTCGCCATAACAGACTTCATGTGAAAGATAGGCATGTACATAAAGTTGGTCTATTGTCCAAAGACAATGGCTGGGTCGACTAGCTCAAGCCTTGCAAAACATTGGAGATTTTCATAATTGTGCATCCGTGCGGTCTCCGTTATCCTTTGTTTCAACGTCTTGAGTGTGTGTGTGTGTGTGTGTGTGTGTGTGTGTGTGTGCGTGCGTGCGTGCGTGCGTGCGTGTATGTGGCGGTGGGGGGTTGCATGTGCGAGCGTGCGTGCGTACATGCGTGCGTGCGCGCGCGCGCGTGTGTGTCTGTGTGTGTGCGCTCGCGTGCGCGTGTGTGTGTGATAGTGCGAGAGTGTGAGTGTGTGTGTGTGCGTGTGCGTGTGTGTTTGTTTGTGTGTGTGTGCGCATACGTGTGTATGTGTGTGTGTGCGCGCACACGTGTGTGTGTGTGTGTTTGTGTGTGTGTGCGTGCGTGCGTGTCTGTGTTTGCGCGCATGTGTTAATGAATGCGAGTGTGTATGCGATTGTATCATTGCATGTGTGTGTATGAGTACGCGTGTATGTTATAGTGTGGGTGATCATATACATGTATGTGTTCGCATGAGCGAGCATGGATGCATGCACGAGCATGAGAATAGTAATGTAGATAGGTGCGTGCGTGCATGCATGCATGCATGCATGGACCCGGGGTAGTTCGTAAATGTGCGTTCTAGGAAACTATCGTAAAGTGCATTTGCCAAAAGACAGCTATCCTTCAACAGAAACGTATCTATAGAGAATAAAAAGTCATCGTAAGCATAAATGTGTAATGGGAACCACGTGATTCAGGTGGGGGGGGGGGGTTATTTATAGCACATTGAGCATCAACAGTTTGTGGGAATCACGGAACAGCGGGCTGCACACGTGCTGATAACAGCGAGAAAAACACCCCGGAATTTTTTCCCCATCGAACCTATGATTGCCTCTTTCGACGTTTAAAAGGTCAAGGACGCTGAGGTCACAGAGGTCAAGGGT
>JAWQFJ010002786.1:36899-51899 GCA_034096865.1 Theodoxus fluviatilis
GGGGCGAGAATGGACCAGTCTACCCAGGCGATTCGTCACAGGCGATGAAGCAGGGAGATCGAGATTTGGTCTTCCTCCAACCAGCTGGAGTGATTCTCGTGCTCAACAGCCTGTCATTAATTGTCAAACCTCATTCGCTCATTCATTCATTCTTTTGTCTTTCTTTTTCTGCTCTTTTCTCCGACAATTTCTTATGGTGATTCCCATCTCTAATTACAAACGGTGTCTATAGAGAGCTCTGAACTTTTAGTCAGTCATATTGCTAGACATATACTGCTGGATTTTTTAAGGGCGACGATCCAGTATCTTACTTTGGCGTGTTTCAGTTTATAGATGCTCAAAAGATTCTTCAGATGTATTGCCTTGTCAAGTTGAAATGCTTTCTTTAAGTTTTACAGTTTCATTGCGTTGTCAAGTTGAAACACGTTCCAGATTCATTACGTTATCAAGATTAAACACATTTATTAGATTCTACAGATTCATTGCATTGTCAAGTTGAAATGCTATCTTTACATTTTACAGTTTCATCGCGTTGTCAAGTTGAAACACGTCCCAGATTCATTACGTTATCACGATGAAACACATTCATTAGATTCTACAAATTCATTTTGTTATCAAACTGAAAACTATTCTTTAGATACTACGGATTCGTTGAGCTGTAATCTCTACTCACAGTTGTGTTACGCAAAACTTTTGTTGACTCAAACTACAACACCAATTGTTTCAGCAATGAGACCATTCTCCTCCCACAAGTGTATTAACTTTATTTCTGGCCTTTGACTGCAGTAAGTTAAAAATTTACATTAAATGCCTCATGTCGGTTCATGCTAAGGACGTGGCGTAATTGCTATATTTACTACTACTGCACCAGTATGTCTGCACCCCTTTAGTAATGGAGCGTGTATGTACTCTGGTTTGTGAGTCTTCAAGGTGTGACTACATGATTGCACTCACAGTGATCGCTAGAGAAAAGTTTTGCACTAGTGGTGTATGTCCCAATTTGCATATGATCAACGACTTGTCGTGATCGGTTGTGGCCACAGCAAACAAAAGCCTGGGCAAGCAGGGTGGCCACAGCAAACAAAGGCCTGGGCAAGCAGGGCTCTGCTGTGACCCGGCCGTACCAGGAGTGAGTGGCATCGTGCCTCCAGCGAAATGGAGTTGCGGCTCATTCTAGCGGGTAGGGGGCGTGGTTGTTGATGTTGAGATCTTTATGGAAAACTGATCTGCACTGTTGTGAAGGTTCTGGAAAGTGCCGGAATATAGCAGCACTTTCCCCCTGATATATATATATCAAAGGCCTATCGATATACATATATATATATATATATATATATATATATATATATATATATATTCTAGAAAGTCTGTAAAAATATTTAAGCAGGGCGCAACAAGAGACGAGAGAGCGCACACGACAGACAAGATGAGAGCTAAGAAGAAGAAGATAAGCGAGTGCGATCGAGTCCTCTACGGCATTGTGCCTAGTGTGAAGTTGTTATGGTAATGCTAATTACTGATTGTCATCGCTTTGTATCGACCAGTGCCTGAATAAAGTTTTTTCGAAAACGACCACCGAACTTTGTGAACTTCGACTTCCCGACGCAAGCTAGGAGAACCCCCGTATTAACAGGCCACTGCGAAAGAGACAAGCACACCAGTACCATGTTTTGTGTGTACCTTGGCTGAAGATTTAAGTTGTTTTGTAGTGTTTAAGATGTATTAAAATGCATTTTAATGAGAGTGGTACGTTGACAGTAATAAAAATTAACGAAAATGTTCTAATATAACTGTGCCCTCAACATTCTTTCAATTCAATATTAGATTCCCAAAGATGCACAATTCAGTTGCAAGAACTACATACGGCTTGAGGCGCTCCATGACCCTCTCATCAGCTGTAACCCCTGGCTGTGGAGCTTTCGGAGCCTGCTACAGTAGCTTAGCCAGGTCCCTGCTCCAGTAGCTCAGCCAGGGGCCTGCTCCAGTAGCTCAGCCAGGGGCCTGCTCCAGTAGCTCAGCCAGGGGCCTGTTCCAGTAGCTCAGCCAGGAATCTGCTCCAGTAGCTCAGCCAGGGGCCTGCTCCAGTAGCTCAGCCAGGGGCCTGCTCCAGTAGCTCAGCCAGGGGCCTGCTACAGTAGCTCAGCCAGGGGCCTGCTCCAGTAGCTCAGCCAGGGGCCTGCTACAGTAGCTTAGCCAGGGGCCTGCTCCAGTAGCTCAGCCAGGGGCCTGCTCCAGTAGCTCAGCCAGGGGCCTGCTCCAGTAGCTCAGCCAGGGGCCTGCTCCAGTAGCTTAGCCAGGGGCCTGCTCCAGTAGCTCAGCCAGGGGCCTGTTTCAGTAGCTCAGCCAGGGGCCTGCTCCAGTAGCTCAGCCAGGGGCCTACTCCAGTAGCTCAGCCAGGGGCCTGTTCCAGTAGCTCAGCCAGGGGCCTGCTCCAGTAGCTCAGCCAGGGGCCTGCTCCAGTAGCTCAGCCAGGGGCCTGCTCCAGTAGCTCAGCCAGGGGAGGCCCCAAGCAGCCAATCTGGCCACAGGTGATCATCTCGAATCATTGGTCAGTCAACTTAACCTTTCCCTGGTCTGTCAGATCCACAGGACGCGGACTCGGCCACCCTCTGCAGCTCCCACGTGACCCTACCGACCTCATGAGACCTGGTGCCCAGTTCTCGCAGGAAACGAGTGACGGACGTATAACTCTGCATCAAATCATCTGATTCTTAAAGTGTTTCACAATCTTAATGAGCACTAAATTCTCTGTTGGCAATGCTACACGACTCAGACCAGGCGAGGGCAGGATGCCATTCACGCCGTGACGCGGTGTCACGTGTGTGTGGACGACGTGCAAGCCACGATACCACAAAGCGTGCTTGGTGTCACGCAGTGTGACTAGCCAGCTCACGCGACTGACGGGCACCTGAGCTCAATATCCAGGTAAGGCCCACCCACCCCGAGAGTGGCAGGAAGACAGACACAGCACTCTTGAAGACGGGGGCTCCTCCTCTCAAGGCCGTCATTCCTCTCGCTTCTCTGGAACTAGTGGAAGTCTCTTGCCTCTACATCCGAACTTGAACTGAACTTTATTCCTTGGCCGACAACCCATTCAACATGATAACAACATATTAACAAACAGAGGTTGTTACGAAACGCATATTTCCCTTTTTGATGTTGGTTGTGGTTATATTATACAGTGGGTTGGGATGTGTCTGCCAAGCTGTAATGTAGCTTTGATATTTCTGCCAAGCCAGTGTTAGTAGCAAGATTTGTGTGGTGTGTGGAAACCTGGAAGGAAAACCGAATGGTGAACCTCGTTTTCCTTCTTATAAAGAAAAGGACTTAGTAGAACGTTTGAGATGAGGCTCATCTCGGTTCGTATTCAGCCATTGACCAATCCCCAGTGGACTTTTTAGAAGACAGACTAATAAGACAGCTCAATTAACTGATCAATGGCAAGATGACTGGTTGTGTGAACAGTTGATTGGTCGTTTAGAGTAAAAACACGACTCAAGACACCCTCCAGTGATGTGATTGGTCGAGGACAACTAGTGGATTTTTGCTGTCGTATAAAAACCCATGTTGTGGAATTATACGGTGTGCCCGTTGCAGCGTTTTCACAGGGACAGACTATGTGAGTACGGCGCCCTGTCTGAGAGTTCACCCGCTGAGCGAACTGTGAAAACCATTGAAGTTTCCTCCACTGAAAATAATGCCCAGTCGTCTACTTCAAGTGACTATGCGTAGTCAGGGGGTTGAATGGAGTTTTGCCCTCGCTCCCACCGAGAGAGAGAGAGACAACGTTTAAGGTATCAAAAGTTCTCTTCTTCGAAAAGTCCCCTTTCCTACGTGAACTGCGCCACTTTCTCCCTGTATTGAGGAAATGACTTCGGAGGTTCTCCGACGCATGAGAAGACGCCTGCAGGAAAGTTCCGACTGTCTCCATTGCCGCGTCGACTTTGTCCATATTGCCTCGACCGTCCGGCCGGCAATCACGTCCGACGGATAATTGTTGTCTGCTACATATCCTCCCGCCCATCCACGTTCGTCCCCTGAGCCTCTACTTCTTCTCAAGCTCAAGTTCAAGCCCAGACATCGGTCTCCTCTACGTGAAACGAGAATAACACCTGCCTCCTCTCCCTGCGAGGCATTTTCCCTTTTCGTCGTGTGTTGTGAACGTGAATTCGTAAGCGGATAAACCCCCCCATTCCCTCTGTTGCGTGATAAGCGGCGACAAATAGGGTGATGTGAGTTAGTCATCTTTATTGTAAATAGACGAGGTAAGAATCCTCTCCATGTTCGCGCTCGCTCGCCTGCTGCTGTGGGCGTGGCTACCGCGTAGTGGAATGTTACAGCTTCGCTCCAGGAGAGGGGAAGCCAGGAGGGGGTCTTCAAAGGGTTATAGTGCGAATTTACGGGATCTACACGATTGTCAGCAGGGGCTTGTGACCCACTGGGGCTTATCGTGTTGTGATTGGAGAAGATAGCCAAGGCGGGAAATCTCTCATTAGTGATTGGAGGTTAATCACGTGAGGAGAGGGACGCCGAGGCTTGATTGCGTTTTAGAGCTCAGTACATCTGCCGTCGCTTGGATGGAGGGAGCATGCACGCATCCTCTGGGCTGCGAATGCTAGAGTTGCGCGGTGCAACTCGTGGGCGAAGTCGGGTCGCCCTGGTGGAACTTTCTCCGTATCAACTCTGGTAGCAGTTGATTGCACGAGAATGGAAGCGGAGTTTTCCGTCGTCTAGGACGGAATTCCTGAGGACTTCACCACGGCCTGAGACTGGGGTGAATATGTCCGCCGCCATATTGCTTTTGCCATGTGGGAAAATTGATTGTTAATCTGGGTGGAAAATAAGTCGTTTGCTGGGTACGGGATTCGTATATTAATGGATGAAGTAAATCCATGGGACTTAATTTTCGAGTAATGAAGCTTTGAGTTCAAGCTGACTCGCGGGGGAGCGAGTGAAGCATTTTTTAATTGGGCATCAGGTTGGGATGCGCCATTTTGAACCTTCGATTCTTGTATGAATGGGCTTCGCAGGGAAGATGGGGTAGTTGGATTATTTGGGCGAAACCTTGTGTGTTTTAGGCTATCAACGCTATGTATGTACGCGATAGAGACGTCTTCTTCGTCGTCGTCTTCTTATCTTCGTCACCATCGCCGGACCGTCGTCGTCTCGGGGTATCTGCTATCGGTGGTCGACTACTCGCGGGAGCAGAGGGCTTCCCGCCTAATCCTCTACACGTCTACTGGTCCGCTTTCCTGTGGTATCTACGTGTCTACGTTATTCCACGAGTGCTGCGTCTTCTTGGTGGAGCCTTGCAGTACTGTCTCTTCGAGTCTACACGGGTAGAGCTCGTGGGTTTCCTGACGTCTCCGATGGGATGCTGCGCTAGCTACGGAGAGCTTGAGCGCGAGGCTGGAGTCGCGTCCGAGGCGCCGGAGCGTTTCGTCATGCCGTCTTTGTTCTAACGGCTGTGCAAGTATCGTTTCTCTTGTTCGTAGCTCGGTAGCTACTATTTCGTTAAGACAGGTCAGAACTGAGGTTAAAAGTCTAACGAAATCCACTTTGGGTAAAGTGGGGAAAAGTCCGTATGGGCGGCCTGATCAATTAGGGGAATATTGCATCAGAGGCAGAAGGGGGGGAGATATGCCAGCATGCACATCCGCCGTCAGAGGCGATGTCTCTACGCTGCTGTATTGTCGCAGGTGGGACAATGCGACGAAGGGGGGAGTGATTCTTCAATTGGTTCTTCCGTAGGACGGTATTAATCACTCTAGCTCTGTTTGGTTGTGGTAACTCTGCCGAAGTTTAGGATCGTCTCCTAAACTGTACTGACTTGAAGGAAATAAGCGTGGAGCTTACAAGTCAGGGTAAATCTCATGACAGACAAGGGGAGAAAGGACTTAATCCACGGGGAGGGGTTCTATTTGTCTGGACACCGGTTGACGCCGGGCGCGCGTCGGTGATAGGAGTATTCGTCAAGACTTCTGAGAAACTGTGTTTGGGGTACAGTGACTTGTTCAAGGGTTGGGACAATGTCTTCTTTTCAGATGGACTGAGAAGGGAAGAAGTGGGTTTGGGTTATTCCTGGGATTTCTTGTGTGAGAATTTGGATGTGGTTATCACTGTGTTTTTTCTGGCTACGTGAGCCGGGGGAGAGCCACGTAGAGTCAGTGTACGCTAGCCTGGGTGAAGCGTACCGTCAGTGATATGATGGTAAGATGGTTTTCCTTTCCTGTTTATTCTCCACGTGTTATTGCTGTGTTGATGTGAAGCGTCTACTCGTGCGCGCGTGGGTCGTGTGAGCTGCTGCGTGAGGGGTCACTGCGTGCACGAGAGCGGAGCGGAGTGGGACTTGCTTTGTTTACGTTTTCGGCCGCCTGTCGCGCGACCGGAAACGCCACCGCTGGGGGAAGCAGGGGTGGCCAAGGTATGTGGAGGGGGTTTTGGTAGCGTGCAGCTGGCTGCTGCGTGTGACGTTATACATGGGGAGCGGAGTGACTGGCTGTCATACCCTGTGTGTTGTTGGTATTTGCTTCTGTCTTAGGGAAGAAGTTTGAGATGTTTTGAAGTGTTTGTTAAAACGTGTTTTGGAAGCTGTAATAGATTAATAAGTTGGGTATTGTTGAATTTATTCCAGTTTCTTGGGAAATAGTGAGGGAAAGAGGGGAGTTTGGGGATTGTTCTTTTTCGTGCCCTTTTTCATTAACCCTAGTCACCGGTGACTTAGGTGTTTGTTGTGAACAGGGGTATTGGTATTTTGAATTGTTCATTTATCCCCCTGTTTCCTGGGATTGTTTGCTGTTGTTGTTTCTGGGTTACAGGAAGCAGAAGTTGTCATCTTGCCTGCTGACTGTTCCACCCTTTGCATTGTTTTGTTTTCTTTTTCCTGCTGCACCTTATTTCAGCCTACCTTCCTCTGCAGTCCTGGGCTGCTGGGAAGGGTAGTTAACCTTTGAATAAACTTGTATTTATTTGCAAACTGATTCACTGGCCTGTGTTTATTTGAACTTGGGTTATTTTTCTTGTTGTTGTGGTGTCCCCCCAAGGAGTGGAGGTTAGTTTAGTTTGTAAACTCTTTTACTTATCCGGGTTACTTCTCCCGGGGGCGATTATATCGTCCCCTGGGAGGGAACTCTTAACTTCTAAAGTTTTTAGATAAGTAGAAACGCGACACCCTCGCTCCAGTGTTGTGCTTCATTCACGTGCAAGCGAGAGCGCGCTCGCTGCTGATTGGCTGAACACCACAAGTCTCAGTTAAGTATGGTTTATCTGGCTTGGCAGGACACTTTAGTTTACGTATCATTTATTTTGGGGAAAGGTTTATTTTAATTAGCAATGCGTTCAGCTTCTTTTTGATTCATTGAATATTGTGTCGAAAATTTCACTCATAACCTTTTGACTTATCCATGATTAAAGATCTTTTGAAGTTTGATTTTGGTATTCCCACACCTCATTTGTGGACGTATGTCATCGTTGTCTGAATGAGGAATGGAAGGTGGCAAGTAGGTAATACAAGTTATCCCTAGACAGTAAACGAACCAAAGAAAAGATTAGACATCTTATACCTGCTTGTGACAGAGGTATACATTTTTCTTCGGATAAGCTTGAACTGTTTATTATTTATTGCTGGCGCATGCGTTTTCTCTCATTTTCAGGGCACAGTAATTATATTTACATCGACACGTACAGTTTTGTCTGAATATTGGTACCTTTTAAAATAGAACTGTATCCTTTTCTTGTCGTTGTATATCGCACAAGGTATCTCTTCCTAAGATCAATGGATTTGGTACAGTCCAACGGGAAATGCCTTTCCTCTTCGATCTCATGACACAGAGACACGTCAAGTCCCTCGTTTCATTTGACCTCTAGATCAAAGTCAGATGACGTCATTTCAGCGACTTGAGGTCTTCATTCCCACACTGCAAGGTCAGGGCCGTTTGACACCAGGTATGGGCAAGTGATCAGTCGTCACCGAATGCAATACTTTTATCTTTATCTGCCTTTGGGGTAAAGGTACAGACAGTTTCCCTCTGTTCATGCAGGCTAACATCAGCATGTAACCAGCCCTAACCCGTGATCAGTCGTCACAGAATGCAATACCTTTATCTTTATCTGCCTTTGGGGTAAAGGTACAGACAGTTTCCATATGTTCATGCAGGCTAACATCAGCATGTAACCAACCCTAACCCGTGCACGGCATTTGGCGCTACAGGGTTACATGCAGATGGTGAGGTCAGTCAGGGTCAGTTACACGCCCTCGCAGAAGTGCTCACCAAGGACACCACAGTTTCATTTTCTCCAATAATTTGCCACAAAAATGCGTTGAAATGGTTGGAAAATCAGCTGTTTATTGCTTTACCTCCGCTGTGTATAGCCATCGTGTTGGAAACACATCGGAGGCCATTTTCAGAAAATTGCCACTAGTGCGAACCATCTTCAACAATTTTGATACTACAATGTTTATGCTCATAACAAATGAAAATAAAAGACTGCGGATTTCAGAATGCTTGCATACTAAATCACAAAAAACATCCAGTGAGAACTGGTTTTGTACCGGCCGGTCACATTGTTACGTACAAAACTGGGAAACGAAAGGCAAAGTAAGAGTACAGAAAACTCCTTTAAATCAGAACAGTCACGTGTGACGTCACCAGGGCTGCAGGCAGTGTGTCGATAAAGTTATCTCGTATTTTCTCACGGGATCTCCACTTCCTACAGGCAAGTCACGTGACGCATTCAACGCCAGTGACGCGTGACTTTCCTGCACGTGACTTTAGCACGGAACTCGTGGCCATGTGTGCATGGAGTCTGGCTGGCAGTCAGCCGAGGCAGAGGAATTTCAGACTGGCAGGAGAGGCGATGGAAGCTACACACCAGGAAGATCTGCAGGAGAGGTGGTGGAAGCTATACACCAGGAAGACCTGCAGGAGAGGCGGTGGAAGCTACACACCAGGAAGACCTGCAGGAGAGGCGGTGGAAGCTACACACCCGGAAGACCTGCAGGAGAGGCGGTGGAAGCTACACACCCGGAAGACCTGCAGGAGAGGCGGTGGAAGCTACACACCAGGAAGACCTGCAGGAGAGGCGGTGGAAGCTACACACCAGGAAGACCTGCAGGAGAGGCGGTGGAAGCTACACACCAGGAAGACCTGCAGGAGAGGCGGTGGAAGCTACACACCAGGAAGACTGGAGGAGGCGGTGGAAGCTACACCAGGAGACTGAGGAGAGGCGGTGGAAGCTACACACCAGGAAGATCTGGAGGAGAGGCGGTGGAAGCTACACACCAGGAAGACCTGCAGGAGAGGCGGTGGAAGCTACACACCAGGAAGATCTGGAGGAGAGGCGGTGGAAGCTACACACCAGGAAGACCTGGAGGAGAGGCGGTGGAAGCTACACACCAGGAAGACCTGCAGGAGAGGCGGTGGAAGCTACACACCAGGAAGACCTGGAGGAGAGGCGGTGGAAGCTACACACCAGGAAGACCTGCAGGAGAGGCGGTGGAAGCTATACACCAGGAAGACCTGCAGGAGAGGCAGCAGAAGCTGTTGCAGAGGCAGACGTGGTCGCTGCAGTGGTGCAGGGATTTCAAGAGGGGAAATCGGAGAAGGCGGAGGAGGAGGCGGAAGAGAAGGTGGAGGAGAAGGAGGTGGAGGTAGAGGAACGGGAGCAAAAAGAGGAGAAGGGGGAGGCGGAGGGGGAGGAGGAGGCGGAAGAGGAGGAGGAGCTCTCTCTGTATGTCTGTCTGTCTCTCTCTCTCTCTCTCTCTCTCTCTCTCTCTCCCACCCCACCCCCTTCTCTCTCTCTCTCTCTCTCTCTCTCTCTCTCTCTCTCTCTCTCTCTCTCTCTCCCCCCCCCTCTCTCTCTCTCTCTCTCTCTCTCTCCCCCTCTCTCCCCCTCTCTCTCCCCCCCCCCTCTCTCTCTCTCTCTCTCTCTCTCTCTCTCTCTCTCTCTCTCTCTCTCTCCCTACGTCTATTGCTTGGAAGACGCAGAGTTAATCAAGGCTGCAACTCTCCCTCGCTCACAGCCATGCTTCCCGTCTAGTTTCTTGGATCGCTATCGCGCGCTCTAAGTGGTTGGTGGAGTTGTCTCTTCCACTAGAAAACACTGCATAACCTCGCAAGCAACTTTAGACGGCTCCGCTCAACACAACAGCGTGCCTGTTTTCACCGGGTCTACGAATCTCACCTGTTGTCGATTTGCTATTTTTCAGTTTGTCTTGAAGACACAACCACCACCACCACCACCCTTCTTTTTTCACCACTCTCATTCCTCTGTCCCCCACGTGAACCTTCCCCCAACCCCTTATTCCCACCCCCACCCCCTAATGTACTCTCCCCCATCTCCATCCACACATTCTCAGTCTTCCTTAAGAAATCTTCCCCTCTCCCTGCTTTTTCATGGTGCTTGATTTAGTCTCTTACCTCAGCCCAGCTCAGCGTGCCAGGGACGTGGCAACTTTTCATCAGCTCGCTCTTACTTACGTCACCACACTGCAGGCTTCCTTGGTTACAGCAGCGGGGCTGTTTACAGAGAGTGACTCACAAGCCTTCTGCCATCACCACCACCTCAACACCGACAGTGAAGTCCGTGCAAATGATAAGTGGTTTCGGCATGTCGGTTTTGTTCACTGAGTCAGAAGCAACAGAAACCCAGTGTCTGTGAGTAAGGCAATCTGGCTGAGGAACATGTTGACTCGTTAGAGGGTATCAAAGATTCAGACAAGATAGTTGAAGCCTCGAGAGAACGTAAGTCTGGTTCAGACAAGAAGACACAAAACATCGCACACATAAGCATGTGATAGACAGTTATTTGCCAAATAAAGCAACATATCTTGCTTAGATTTTTCCCCCTCCTTGTGATGACTGAGCCTGAAGTTAGGTACAAAAGTTTCTCTCTTGTTTTTAATCTTGCGATCAATTTTCTTAAACCAATCAACCCTCATGCCGTGTTTTGGAATTCTCAAATGCGCCCTAATTTTTATTTTTAACGGAAGAAAATCGCAGCAGCGCTTTTAGTAACAACAACAAAGCAAACCAGCTCGAAACAAAATAGCCCCTCTCAACGTCATCAAACTTGGGATGTGAACTTTTTTCCGAGGAAATTTGCCCAAACCTCTCGGCTTCTAGAAACAGCGCAACTACGAAGTTTCCTGAAAGCGGCACTTTTTATACAGAAATGAAAATGACGAGTACTGGGCCACGAGAGGACACGTCTAAATCTTTCACTGTTTCCTCGTCTTGATGAACTTGGCTTCAACTGGGGCAAGTCATGAAACAACTCCGTCTATCTCGGCAATGGAATGCGCTACTAAAGAACAGACAAACAAACAGACGAACAAATGAACGAACAAATAACATGTACCTTTATAAAAACCTATGTTTTGATAAGAAAAATACGTCTGTTGCTCTATAATTGTGCATTATTTTTTTTTACATACACGTGGCCAAATAGTAAGAGACGTAGAGCGGAACCCAATACACAAAAATGCAGGTAGTGACAGAAACCCACTCCCATAACCACTTACATCCCTCTAGACAAATACAGAGGATGCCACACACAACAGAGGATGCCACACAAAACAGAGGATGCCACACACAACAGAGGATGCCACACACAACAGAGGATGCCACACACAACAGAGGATGCCACACACAACAGAGGATGCCACACACAACAGAGGATGCCACACACAACAGAGGATGCCACACACAACAGAGGATGCCACACACAACAGAGGATGCCACACACAACAGAGGATGCCACACACAAGAGAGAATGCCACACACAACAGAGGATGCCACACACAACAGAGGATGCCACACACAACAGAGGATGCCACACACAACAGAGGATGCCACACACAACAGAGGATGCCACACACAACAGAGGATGCCACACACAACAGAGGATGCCACACACAACAGAGGATGCCACACACAACAGAGGATGCCACACACAACAGAGGATGCCACACACAAGAGAGAATGCCACACACAAGAGAGAATGCCACACACAACAGAGGATGCCACACACAACAGAGGATGCCACACACAACAGAGGATGCCACACACAACAGAGGATGCCACACACAACAGAGGATGCCACACACAAGAGAGAATGCCACACACAACAGAGGATGCCACACACAACAGAGGATGCCACACACAACAGAGGATGCCACACACAAGAGAGAATGCCACACACAACAGAGGATGCCACACACAACAGAGGATGCCACACACAACAGAGGATGCCACACACAACAGAGGATGCCACACACAACAGAGGATGCCACACACAACAGAGGATGCCACACACAACAGAGGATGACACACACAACAGAGGATGACACACACAACAGAGAGTGCCTACAACGATTAAGCAGTTCCACGGATTTCTCTAAAGGAAACATTACGTAAGATAATCATGCCTGGCGTTATTACCCTACCCCGTTTACAGAGACACTGCACTCTACAGAGATTTCGGCATTTCTGGCATTCTGGAAATAACAGTGTCGACGGCATGTGTCAAAAAAAAGTGTTTGTTGTCTCCTCCGACCGGTATCAAAAACGGAAGAGAAAGAGAAGAGGAAACACAAAGAAAAGCATCACAAATCTAGGAAGATGGAACGGCAAGACGGAAAAAAAAACCGCCAGACTGTGTAATCTCTACTCCGATTCATCTTCTGTCGACTCTGGTGCCGATATCCAGGAAGACGAGACGACAGAAGGGAGAGACGGAAGAAAGGGGGAGAGACGGCAGAAAGGGGGAGAGACGGAAGAAAGGGGGAGAGACGGAAGAAAGGGGAGAGACGGAAAAAAGGGGGAGGGGCGAAAGAAAGGGGGAGAGACGGAAGAAAGGGGGAGAGGCGGAAGAAAGGGGGAGAGACGGAAAAAAGGGGGAGGGGCGAAAGAAAGGGGGAGAGACGGAAGAAAGGGGGAGAGGCGGAAGAAAGGGGGAGAGACGGAAGAAAGGGGGAGAGACGGAAGAAAGGGGAAGAGACGGAAGAAAGGGGGAGAGACGGAAGAAAGGGGGAGAGACGGAAGAAAGGGAGAGAGGTGGAAGAAAGGGAGAGAGACGGAAGAAAGGGGGAGAGACGGAAGAAAGGGGGAAAGGCGGAAGAAAGGGAGAGAGACGGAAGAAAGGGGGAGAGACGGAAGAAAGGGGGAGAGACGGAAGAAAGGGAGAGAGACGGAAGAAAGGGGGAGAGGCGGAAGAAAGGGGGAGAGACGGAAGAAAGGGGGAGAGACGGCAGAAAGGGGGAGAGACGGAAGAAAGGGGGAGAGACGGAAAAAAGGGGGAGGGGCGAAAGAAAGGGGGAGAGACGGAAGAAAGGGGGAGAGGCGGAAGAAAGGGGGAGAGACGGAAGAAAGGGGGAGAGACGGAAGAAAGGGGAAGAGACGGAAGAAAGGGGGAGAGACGGAAGAAAGGGGAGAGACGGAAGAAAGGGAGAGAGGTGGAAGAAAGGGAGAGAGACGGAAGAAAGGGGGAGAGACGGAAGAAAGGGGGAAAGGCGGAAGAAAGGGAGAGAGACGGAAGAAAGGGGGAGAGACGGAAGAAAGGGGGAGAGACGGAAGAAAGGAGGAGAGACGGAAGAAAGGGGGAAAGGCGGAAAAAGGGAGAGAGAGACGGAAGAAAGGGGGAGAGGTGGAAGAAAGGGGGAGAGACGGACGAAAGGGGGACAGACGGAAGAAAGGGGGAGAGAGACGGAAGAAAGGGGAAGAGAGACGGAAGAAAGGGGAAGAGACGGAAGAAAGGGAGAAAGACGGAAGAGAGGGGGAAAGGCGGAAGAGAGGGGGAGAGGCGGAAGAAAGGGGGAGAGGCGGAAGAAAGGGGGAGAGACGGAAGAGAGGGGGAAAGGCGGAAAAAGGGAGAGAGACGGAAGAAAGGGAGAGAGACGGAAGAAAGGGAGAGAGACGGAAGAGAGGGGGAAAGGCGGAAGAAAGGGAGAGAGACGGAAGAAAGGGGGAGAGACTGAAGAAAGGGGGAGAGACGGAAGAAAGGGGGAGAGACGGAAGAAAAGGGGAAAGGCGGAAAAAGGGAGAGAGACGGAAGAAAGGGGGAAAGGCGGAAGAAAGGGAGAGAGACGGAAGAAAGGGGGAAAGGCGGAAAAAGGGGGAGAGACGGAAGAAAGGGGGAGAGACGGAAGAAAGGGGGAAAGGCGGAAAAAGGGAGAGAGACGGAAGAAAGGGAGAGAGACGGAAGAGAGGGGGAGAGACGGAAGAAAGGGAGAGAGACGGAAGAAAGGGGAAGAGACGGAAGAAAGGGGAAGAGACGGAAGAAAGGGGGAAAGGCGGAAGAAAGGGAGAGAGACGGAAGAAAGGGGGATAGACGGAAGAAAGGGGGAGAGACGGAAGAAAGGAGGAGAGACGGAAGAAAAGGGGAAAGGCGGAAAAAGGGAGAGAGACGGAAGAAATGGGGAGAGACGTAAGAAAGGGGGAGAGACGGAAGAAAGGGGGAGAGACGGAAGAAAGGGGGAGAGACGGAAGAAAGGGGGAGAGACGAAAGAAAGGGGGAGAGACGGAAGAAAGGAGGAGAGACGGAAGAAAAGGGGAAAGGCGGAAAAAGGGAGAGAGACGGAAGAAAGGGGGAGAGAGGGAAGAAAGGGGGAGAGACGGAAGAAAGGGGGAGAGACGGAAGAAAGGGGGAGAGACGAAAGAAAGGGGGAGAGACGGAAGAAAGGGGGAGAGACGGAAGAAAGGGGGAGAGACGGAAGAAAGGGGGAGAGACGGAAGAAAGGGGGAGAGACGAAAGAAAGGAGGAGAGGCGGAAGAAAGGAGGAGAGACGGAATAAAGGAGGAGAGACGGAAGAAAGGGAGAGAGACGGAAGAAAGGAGGAGAGACGGAAGAAAGGAGGAGAGACGGAATAAAGGAGGTGAGACGGAAGAAAGGGAGAGAGACTGAAGAAAGGAGGAGAGACGGAAGAAAGGGGGAGAGACGGAAGAAAGGGGGAGAGACGGAAGAAAGGGGGAGAGACGGAAGAAAGGGGGAGAGACGGAAGAA
>JAWQFJ010002786.1:74399-86100 GCA_034096865.1 Theodoxus fluviatilis
AGATAGACCAAGCAGTCGGCAGAGCGGTCCACTCGATATCAGCCTGTCTGTCTAGGAAGATAGACCAAGCAGTCGGCAGAGCGGTCCACTCGATATCAGCCTGTCTGTCTAGGAAGATAGACCAAGCAGTCGGCAGAGCGGTCCACTCGATATCAGCCTGTCTGTCTAGGAAGATAGACCAAGCAGTCGGCAGAGCGGTCCACTCGATATCAGCCTGTCTGTCTAGGAAGATAGACCAAGCAGTCGGCAGAGCGGTCCACTCGATATCAGCCTGTCTGTCTAGGAAGATAGACCAAGCAGTCGGCAGAGCGGTCCACTCGATATCAGCCTGTCTGTCTAGGAAGATAGACCAAGCAGTCGGCAGAGCGGTCCACTCGATATCAGCCTGTCTGTCTAGGAAGATAGACCAAGCAGTCGGCAGAGCGGTCCACTCGATATCAGCCTGTCTGTCTAGGAAGATAGACCAAGCAGTCGGCAGAGCGGTCCACTCGATATCAGCCTGTCTGTCTAGGAAGATAGACCAAGCAGTCGGCAGAGCGGTCCACTCGATATCAGCCTGTCTGTCTAGGAAGATAGACCAAGCAGTCGGCAGAGCGGTCCACTCGATATCAGCCTGTCTGTCTAGGAAGATAGACCAAGCAGTCGGCAGAGCGGTCCACTCGATATCAGCCTGTCTGTCTAGGAAGATGGACCAAGCAGTCGGCAGAGCGGTCCACTCGATATCAGCCTGTCTGTCTAGGAAGATGGACCAAGCAGTCGGCAGAGCGGTCCACTCGATATCAGCCTGTCTGTCTAGGAAGATGGACCAAGCAGTCGGCAGAGCGGTCCACTCGATATCAGCCTGTCTGTCTAGGAAGATGGACCAAGCAGTCGGCAGAGCGGTCCACTCGATATCAGCCTGTCTGTCTAGGAAGATAGACCAAGCAGTCGGCAGAGCGGTCCACTCGATATCAGCCTGTCTGTCTAGGAAGATGGACCAAGCAGTCGGCAGAGCGGTCCACTCGATATCAGCCTGTCTGTCTAGGAAGATAGACCAAGCAGTCGGCAGAGCGATCCACTCGATATCAGCCTGTCTGTCTAGGAAGATGGACCAAGCAGTCGGCAGAGCGGTCCACTCGATATCAGCCTGTCTGTCTAGGAAGATAGACCAAGCAGTCGGCAGAGCGGTCCACTCGATATCAGCCTGTCTGTCTAGGAAGGTATGCATGCAACCGTTTTCTCGTTGGGAAAGCATGGATGCATTCTAGTTCACTAGAGACGTCGCCTACCGGCGAAAGTGTCTCCAGCCCAGTTGACATCACGTGATGGAAGGTTTCGTCAGAAATATGCAAATGGAGGTCACACGAGAGGCTTGTGGGATAGCTGATCTGCTCCCTGACATACGCCGTTAAAGTAGTTCTAAGACTATTTTGCACAAAACTAATTACTTAGTCTTATTGAGGCAATAAACAAGCGTTTATTCGATGCAATAAAATGTTTGTGTTGGAATAGAAACAAGTTTTGACATCTGAATGATTTCTGAGAAAAGTGGAGAGAAAAATAGTATCAGAACAAACCATTTTTGGTGCAATGCTGTAATGCGAAGGGTCAACTTTATTATGCATTCATTGCGAATTGTGCCAGAGTCACGTGACTCGGGTTCACAGAATGGCATGGAGGACCCCCACCGCCAGGTTAAATCCCACACAGTCGCCCCTTGGGTCAGAGGTCAGAGTGCACTCACGGCGTTTCACTGCGGAATGAATGACTAGAGCGGATGTCTGGACTTGTCCTTGATCAAACCGACACCAGAGATTTCCGCGAAGCCTTATCCATCCACCCATCTCTCCATCATCCATCCATCCCGCAATCCATCCATCCATTCACCCATCTCTCCATCGCCTATCCATCCCGCAATCTATCCATCCATCCACCCATCTCTCCATCATCCATCCATCCCGCAATCTATCCATCCATCCACCCATCTCTCCATCGTCTATCCATTCCTCAATCCATACATCCAACCAGTCTGTTGACAGAATGCGAGAGTGCTGTAACGTGTCACCGTGCCAGGAAGGAGTGGGTTTGACAGGCACGTGATGACTACACTACTTCATGGAGAGGTGCATGCTGGGAGTGACTATCATGGGATGCTCAAGATGGGATGCTGGCTGGAGACTGATCGGCACAGGAGCTGCTGCAGGGAAGCGTTAGTTGCATGCTGATACATTTGATAGAACACCGCTGGAAATGTGGCAACGCACGAGATGAAATGTTAACAATCGGTGTCGGGAGATGTTTTCAAGACGAGAAGGCGAACTTGTCCTAAAATTGAGACTATCAGTTTAAATATTTTGGCTCGTACAGACACCATCTCCAGCATGCACACGTCAGCCTCATACCTTTCCCTCCGTCTTGCCTTCTTCGCATTTCTCTCTATCCTTCCTCGCCTTCTTGTCTCTTATTCCTTCTCTTCCTTTCTGCACATTTCACACGCAGTTCCATGCCTCGGTTTCTTACAATACCAAAAATCATAATAATTATATATAGTTATGGTCATGAGCTCGCTTGTGATCGTGTGCACATAGCGCACTCACTTATACACCACTCATTTGCATAAGAAGCCTGGCCTGCTGTTGAACAGCCGGATGCTGTGAGTCAGTAAATAACCGAGTGATCTCACAAGCGACCCTAATGCATCGTGTGCTGTCCTCTCGCGGAACAAAAAGCGCGTATCTTTTCGAACGGTGAAAAAAATGTTCAGAGATGAGCCTCATTAAACCTGCTGTCAAGTTTGCCTCATTAAACCTGCTGTCCTGTTTGCCTCATTAAACCTGCTGTCATGTTTGCCTCATTAAACCTGCTGTCCTGTTTGCCTCATTAAACCTGCTGTCCTGTTTGTCTCATTAAACTTGCTGTCCTGTTTGCCTCATTAAACCTGCTGTCCTGTTTGCATCATTAAACCTGCTGTCCTGTTTGCCTCATTAAACCTGCTGTCCTGTTTGCATCATTAAACCTGCTGTCCTGTTTGCCTCATTAAACCTGCTGTCATGTTTGCCTCATTAAACTTGCTGTCCTGTTTGCCTCATTAAACCTGCTGTCCTGTTTGCCTCATTAAACCTGCTGTCCTGTTTGCCTCATTAAACCTGCTGTCCTGTTTGCCTCATTAAACCTGCTGTCCTGTTTGCCTCATTAAACCTGCTGTCCTGTTTGCCTCATTAAACCTGCTGTCCTGTTTGCCTCATTAAACCTGCTGTCCTGTTTGCCTCATTAAACCTGCTGCCAGGTTGACGCTCGCCGTGGGCGCTCCTCTCTGAACTGTTAGAAAACCTTTCGAAAAGAAACGCGTCTCTGATACCGCTAGAGTTCGGGCATGATGTGTCAGGACTGCTTCTCAGAAACCCCCCTCTGGGTGTCGGTAAAAGCCACATCGAAAATAAACGGAAATGTATCACCAACCTTTTTGAATGTGTGGAAAAGAAAACTTGGAGCAAGCACTATGATGCCAATCTTGCACGTTACATTACTACGTTTACGAAAGCTGAGATGGAGCTCATAATTGCAACCAGCGAACGAGTTAGAGGGTTGAGGAGTGTAGATGTGTAGATAAGGAAAAAGAAGTTAAATTGAGCGACCGAAGCAGCCAGGGGTTTCAGCCGATGAGGGGCTATCAACAGTCCCCGGCCATAACCATGTTACACGCGATGAAAAATAAAACCAGCCTCTTTAAGAGGGTAGTTAAAATAAATTTAATTTCCAAAGTGGCGAGAAATTCCTGACAGATCCGCACTCTTTCCGATGCCAGGAGGTGCCATTTCAGTCGCCAGAGTCTGGCGATGCACATTTCCAGACAAGCGTGAAAACGCCCAGACCGTTCCTGAGATTTCACCCTGTGGAGAATTTTTCCAGCAGAGATTGGCAACATTTGTGACGCCGCCATACGTGCTGAGTCGCATTGAGCCTCAAGCCAGATCGAACCACATCCCTTGTTAGTGGGTAGGTGGCCTGGTGGTGGCTTTTGCTCTCTCTCTCTCTCTCTCTCTCTCTCTCTCTCTCTCTCTCTCTCTCTCTCCTCTCTCTCTCTCTCTCTCTCTCTACTCCCCTCTCTCATTTCTCTCCTTCCTATTCTCTCTCTCTCATCTACTCTCTCTCTCCTCACTTCTCCCTCTACCTCTCTCTCTCTCTCTCTCTCTCTCTCTCTCTCTTTCTCTCTCCTATCTCTCTCTCTCTCTCTCTTGTGGCTTCTTTAAACAATACCTGAAGATTCAAGTCAATTCGTAGCGAATAAAATTGTTATAAAATGCAACTCAGAATGATGCGTCGAAAGTTATTATTCATTTTTAAAAGACCGAATATGGCCTAAATTTGACTGTGCTCTCACTACTTCTTTTTCTTCCTCTTGTTCTTCTTGTTCTTGTTGTTCCTCCTCCTCCTCCTCCTCCTCCTCCTCCTCCTCCTCCTCCTCCTCCTCCTCCTCCTCCTTCTCCTCCTCCTCCTCCTCCTTCTTCTTCCTTCTTCTCCTTCTTCTTCTTCTTCTTCTTCTTCTTCTTCTTCTTCTTCTTCTTCTTCTTCTTCTTCTTCTTCTTCTTCTTCTTCTTCTTCTTCTTCTTCTTCTTCTTCTTCTTCTTAAAGTTGATTCTCAAGAATACGTATGTCAATTACGTATAACTTTGCAAGAACTCGTCCGATTCAAAAACGGTGTTAATGAGCACGAACTAGTCTTTTAGAAATGCTAGTAACTTAAAACCGACCGATGGCACGATACAACTCATTTCGTGATGCGCGGTTGCAAATGTCAAATCAGTCTTCATTTCTCGCCCTCAAGGGAAGCTCTTCCAGAACAGACTGACAACATTTAATGAAGGACACTATATAGTGTAGGCACTCTCCGTGTCGTACAGTCAAATTCCAGTCTTTCCCTGTTTCTCATGTTTTGGGACGGCCCAGTTCCTGTCATTCCACAAACAAACAAGCATGCAGAACACCTGACAAGCAGTGCGCCGTCGCATTCCAGAGTTTTGTAAAATGGAATTTTTTTCCAAATTATTTCAGAGAAATCGTTCATCAGGATGGTTAGACGTCCACGTCTTCCAAGTTTCATCTCTCTCTGACATCCGGGTCCCTGCACACAGAAAGAGAGCCCTCCTGTCACCGGGGTTCATATACCTCTTCAGGGCCTCAAAGACTAGTTTCCATGTTGTTATCTTTGGATGAGATTTTCGCGGCAGTCCTGAAATGAGAGAGCTAGGGCTCTGCGTAAAAAAAAAACTTCATTATAAATCTCGTCTACCGAACTTTTCACAATCAAGCAAGATTTAGGTTGGAACAAAAATATAAATACAACTTGACTGACTTGTTTGGTTAAAATGTCCGTTTTCAAAATAAAAATTAAGAAACCATCTCTGTGCCAGTTGTAAAAGGGGCTGTACCTATTGTTTTATTAGAAAACTAGGCTTCATTTCCATAAGTGACAGACCCTCCCGTGTATAGGAATATCAGTCAATTGGATGATTCCATTTATAAATATACTGTGACTTTCTTGTCTCTGGCTTTTGTCCCTCTGTTGATCTGCCTGCCTCCTGGTGTGCCCTTCTACCTGTCCTTCTGTTCGTCCATCTGTCTATCTGTCCGTCCATCTGTGTATTCGTCCTTATGTCTGTCCGTCCATCTGTCTATTCGTCCTTATGTCTGTCCGTCCATCAATCTATCTGTCCGCCATCTGTCTTTTCGTCCTTTTGTCTGCCCGTCCATCAGTCTGTATGTCTGTCCATCTGTCTATGCGTCAAAATGTCTGTCCGTCCATCTGTCTATTTGTCCGTTCATCTGTATATTCGTCATAGTGTCTGTCCGTCCATCAGTCTATCTGTCCGTCCATCTGTCTATGCGTCCTTATGTCTGTCCGTCCATCAGTCTATCTGTCCGCCATCTGTCTTTTCGTCCTTATGTCTGTCCGTCCATCAGTCTGTATGTCCGTTCATCTGTATATTCGTCATAGTGTCTGTCCGTCCATCAGTCTATCTGTCCGACCATCTGTCTATGCGTCAAAATGTCTGTCCGTCCATCTGTCTATTTGTCCGTTCATCTGTATATTCTTCATAGTGTCTGTCCGTCCATCAGTCTATCTGTCCGTCCATCTGTCTATGCGTCAAAATGTCTGTCCGGCCATCATTCTATCCGTCCACTTGTCTGTCCTTCTGTCTATCCACCTCTCCAACCGTCCTTCCGTCCGTCTCTCTTACTTTCTCTCTCTCTCTCTCTCTCTCTCTCTCTCTCTCTCTCTCTCTCTATCACTCTCTCTCTCCCTCCCTCTCTCCCTCCCTCTCTCCCTCCCTCTCTCCCCCCTCTCTCCCTCCTTCTCTCTCCTTTGAGGTCAAGGTCGCAGGTCAAGGCTACAGTAGACGTTGTCAGTCTGATTTCAATTTGCGATAGAAGACAAAGAAAATCCGCTTCAAGGAAAGTCATTGATTGAAAGAGATTTTAACGTCTGAAGGAATGAACTAAACTCGCCCCCATTACACCCCCACCCCTCTCCATCCCTCTCCACCCCTCGCCACCCCTCGCCACCTGTTTAAGAGAACACACCTCCCTGTCCCTCATTCCCCACCCGCAGCCAACCCCCACCCCCCACTCTCATTCCCATTTCTGACGTTCAGGCACCTGTTCCCACTTGGGCCTAACGAGTTATTTCCCTTTCTGGTTCTGGTGACCTTGTAAATGTGTGTGTGCGTGTGTGTTGGGGGGGGGGGGGGGGGGGGGGGGGGCGGGGGCGGGGGGGGGGGAGTGAGTGAGGGGGGAAAAGTAAGTAGTAAGAGTAAATTGGACGAACGGATGGATGGTCAGACAGGCACGTACGCACTCACGCGCATGCATACGCACGCACACGCAATCACGCACACGCACGCACACACACACACACACACACACACACACACACACACACGGACATGTATACGTGCAGACAAAGAGATGCACAGACACACAAACAAACAGAGAAACACGGACAGACAGAAAGACAGACAAACAGAGACATACAGACATACAGACAGACAAACAGAGACACACAGTCAGACAAACAGAGACACACAGATAGACAAACAGGGAGACACAGACAGACAAACAGAGACACACAGACAGAAAAACAGAGACACACAGACAGAAAAGCACAGACACACAGACACACAGACACACAGACAAACAAACAGAGACAGACAGGCAGACAGGCAGACAGACAGACAGACAGACAGACAGACAGACAGACAGACAGACAGACAGACAAACGGACAGACAGGCAAGCAGGCAGGCACCTAGGCAGGCAGACAGACAGAAAAACAGACACACACCGTTCAGGGTGACCGACAGATAAAGAAAAACAGAAAAAAATAAAAATCAAAAGACATACAAGAAACTAAATGGACACTTACACCAGAATACCAAAATCGCATTAACAAAAAAACCCCAAAAGTAAGTCATAGGTACAGAAAGAAATTTCGTCTGGAGTAAAAAAACACCGAAAGAGGACTAGAACCAAAGGGGAAATAAAATGAAACTAGAAAACAACCAATATGGTTTGTCTGTCTATCATGAATAAAACAGAAAAAATAAAAAAAGAGGGGATAAAAAAGAAAATAAAAATAAAAAAAAAAAAATACAGATAAAACAAAAGAAATAAAATAAAATAAAACAAAAAAAAAATAAAAACCATGAATAAGAAAGGAATTAAATAAACTAATAACAACACGAAAATAAAAAATATTAAAAAAACGTGTTACAAATATAAACAAAATAGCAAAGGAATTAAACTGGTGAAAAAAATTTACGAAAAAACTACAACGTGAAAAAGAAAAAAAACAAAAAACAACGGGAGGAGAAAAACTAACAAAAAACAAGCAAAACATAAGGGCCTTTTGTTCTCAGCGTATTACACGCCGGCCGTCTCCGTTGCGGTGTTTTTAAGCGATTATAGAAAGAGAACAAGAAATATTTCATAGTCCGTTCTTCCCCCACGACCCTTTGAACTCTCCTCGACGTCTCGTTTTCCTCATGGACCGATACAAGTAAAAATCCTCTCCCCCCCATTTGAGTGACCTTACATTCGGCTCAGACGACCCCTCTCGGTCTCCCTACCCACTACTCCCGGTCGTTCATCCACCCCCTTCCCTCCTTCCTCCTGCCTTCGCTCCCGTCATACTCCCATCTGCCGTCCACGTATCCTGCACGTTAACATCCTGTGCTTTTACCTGGACCAATTTTTTTGTTATAAGAGAAAAGTTCCAAAAAGATAATGTTATGAGTGAATAAAAAAAAAGACAGGTGTATTGTTTAAGCCGCTTTCTTTAGACGGACCAAAACCCTCACACACAAATACAACCGTGGTGTTTTTGGTATTGGTTGGCTTTTATGTAAAAGTAGTTTAACATAATAACTCTAAATCCTTGTATTTATCTTCTATACCAGCAGATCGATGTCTCCCCAAAAAAGAACAAAACTGACAAACGCAGTGAAAATTTTTAAAACACCGATCAGTAACTCTTTAAAAACTGATGTGATATCTTTCGCCTTCTCACCTCCAAATTGTTGGAGTGCGTTTGGCTTTTCAACGATTATTTTTAATGCACGCTGATTGAGAAAGGGCTGGTGGGTAAATCTATCGAGTCACGGCACGCTTGCTACACAAATCCATTGCGGTCAGATTTTGTGTACGAATATTGAGATGTACCGAAACAAAACCCAGGTTGGGAGGGAACACAAATTTCGCCAACTGTTTGTCCTTCCGTTTAAAGCGACAAGCCGGCGACTCTTGTAAAGCCGTACGGGGCAGCATCCTATGTGCGCGGTTTAGCAGCGCAGGCTTGCCTATCGTGGGGCGTCTTATCCTTAGCGCTATACTAATCCAGGGGCAATGTGGCGTCATACATCTAGCTAGCCTATGAGCTCATCTATAACGGCGTTATGAGCTCATGCTCCCTTCGTCCTGAGGGATTGCCGGTATATAGGAGGTGCGAGCTAGAGGCGCGCGCGCCATTGATGTGATGCGTGCACAGATGTGCAAGCGCTCGTACTACACTGCCCTTCTGCATCCCTCGTCGCCTGTGCACGATCTCCATCATCTCCATCTCCTCAGAGTTGGCCCGACTACTATACTTTCTCTCGGTCTAGGGCGCATCTAACTTGTTGGATTGAGCTGTAGCGATTCATAAATCCGTCTCTACCCCTCTTTAGTTGTTGTCCGCCGCTAATATCCTAATTTAGTCGCGTTATGCACAAGAGGCCTTCGCTGTACCATTGGCTCTATTTGCTATAGGCGCCTAGAGTTAGGATTATGTGTCTCCCCTTCCTATTACTGAAAGGATATCTGACTCTCAGTATGATGTGTGACCCCCCCCCCGCGCGATTGCATGAATGCTGACTTAGAAGTAGCTTCGTTTTCACTTCTTATAGTGACGACACAAAAACCATACTATAATAATAATCTTTATATTATAGGGAGAGATATCTGATTATGATGAACGAGAGAAAAAATTTAATCTTAATATTTAAATTTATATTTAATACCTCGGAATTGGATTAGAAGAGAAGCCTCGGATCACTAATTAATTTGACTAGCAAAATAGTATAATTTATTATCTTAGAAAAAAACATCACGCTCGACTTCAATATGAGAAAAGAATTCTTTCATAATTTGCTTGTAAGTAAGAAAAAAAGAGCTACAATATGTGAGAATAGGACAAGTACTGATTTACTGAATTTCAACATACTTTAACCGTATCCTCTTGTCCACCAATTTGTCTCGCTGCCGCGCCGAGAGGATTCGATACTCAGCAATTACATATGACTGGCTTGACTCTCCCCCTGAAAGATTAATATAAATAGTAGAAATGAGATAATTAAATATTCAGATGAATTCTTAGAGGCGCTATACTATCCTTCTAGCCATAGCCCGACTTACTAACCTTTTAGAAATGTATCTCACTCCTTCTTACCTATACCTTGTCCGGAGTCGAGCATTCCTTTCTTTTCTTAGCGTTCCCCCCGCTAGGCGCTCTATAAGATTTTCCCGCATACAGGATTCACCTGACAGGCGTCTTGACTTGGTTGCGCGCTTTAGACAAATATGAGTCATTCTGTCTGCATATAATTATAATGTTCCATCTGAAATATTTAGCGCCCGCCTGGCAAGGGGGAAGAGGGAAAAAATCTGTTTATGAATCCGAGGGTGGACTACGCAATGATCGGAAAAAAAAGCATGGGGAGTCATCATCGACAGGTGAGTTAGGTCGTACAACCGGTGAGCAAATAATTTTAACAAAAGTCTCGATGACGATCTCATCAAACTTACAAAACCGTCCTTTCTCACCTTTTTCACACGGAAAGTTCAAACACCCACCGGAAGACTCTAAGAGCAAATCTTTATTCCTAATGAGTAGTAATAGTTTTCAACTTATCCAAAGAGAAAAAACGTAGAACGGAACCAGATGTTTTAGACAGAGACCAACCCGCACCGTCTGCGAAATGCAAAACTCGCGAACCCACCGCTAGTCTGGTAGTGGTCGTGAGGGTTCTCTGTCTTTTTGTTATTCACGAATAATCGGCTGGTTGTGGATATTGTTATCAGGCGGAATATAATGAGGATAACACACAAACGACACGAACACATGTTCGTGTGAAACCCTTCTGCTTCATAAATCAACTTTCATTCCTGTTTTATTCACAATCTCATTTTCGTGGATATGTCACATCCACAGACCAATCGCACAATTATAAAGCCGGTGTTTGTATGACGATGATGACATTTTGCGCTAGTACTTTAGGTCATTCATTGAGCGCACAAAGATTTGATACATTTATGCATCAACACGGCAAAACTCAACACCAATAGTTTTTAAACAAATAGGACAAATCCATCATGGGATAAGAAACCACCCAACTCACAGGGGAGACAATGAATTTCCCATGTCTTGTGCCATCCAGTCCCTACTACATCTGGCTATTTGGTACTGTTAGATAATGTGTTCTTTCCCCCCGGACAGATAAGGAAAATTAAACATCCTATATAAAATAAAAAAAAACTGGTAGATTCTCATCCGAATACACTTAACCCCAGGGACGCCACCCACCGTCCAAGCCACTCCACCAAAGTTGTTATGAGAAATGAAATTTCTTTTCCCCGTCATAGGCAAGTCAACTTGTATTACTGTCGAACATGGCTCCGGCCCACGCGTGTTTCTCTCCTTTCCTAATTTTAGCAATCGCTGAAGGGCTCCCCCCCCCCCTCCCCCCAATTCCGTATTCCTTTCCGAGTCTACAATACTTTTTCCAATTGTTGCAAATATGTCAAAGATAAAATAGTACCTAAAGATTGTATAGCATTAAACCTAAAACATATACACGGACCCCCAAATAAACTAACCCTATTCGCGGATTTGTCCGTCAAAATCGCTTCTGCCGCCAGTTTCCAACGCTCTTACTCGCCATTGTCACTTGTGTGATTTAGAACAGGCATTGGATGTCCCCGACCGTACACAAATCTCTCACTTATTTTCTCACTTTGAAATTTGTGTTTTCTTCTCTTTTATGGGGCTACCGTATACGGACGAGGTGTCTACAAATTCATTTCTATCTACTCTCAACTCAAGGGCTCGTATAGGTGACATGGATCACCACATTAAAGATGAGCATTAATGATATTGCTTTTAAATAGACTCATTCATTGAAAAAGAAACGA
>JAWQFJ010002786.1:86122-118991 GCA_034096865.1 Theodoxus fluviatilis
AGCAAGACAACGATCGACCGATCTCGCTCCTGCAAATGTCTACAATCATCTGGTATTGTTGTGCAGCTCCAACATGCACGAATTTCTGTTGACAAGAAGTCCGATGAGAGGCAAGCCCCATGCGTGTGTAGTGTAGAGTTAAAAGGAAGATGCAGCAAGAACAAATAACTCTAACGCTCCGCACCTTCTGCCAAACTCATGAGCGGCTTTGGTGTCTACGATATAGAGTGTGACACAATTTCACTTCTCTAATGAACGTAGTGAAAGGTCCCAGAATGATGCAATCAAGGAATTGCATCCAGACAGTGGGGAATTCCCTGGCTATACAAAATCTTTCAGTAGTCACATATGAACAAGATACAATACAGTCGTCATTATAATCAATATAGACTCTTCTTGAATTATTTTTAGTTGTAGCATGACGTCGGGGTATACCGTGTGTCTGTAGCAACAAGTGATCGCAATTCCAGTCTTATCACTTGTTGGCTTGATCCATGTGGCCATCTGGATATCAAAGTGAGGAGATAGACAAACTGCCCATTTAAAAAGCATTAACGACACTCAACTCATTGTATGAACTAATTCACGGAAAAACTGTCACCCTTTGAAATAAAAATGAGCGAACGATGTACGCCCTTTTTTTGCCTGATCCCGAGGTGTTGCTAGGGCCTTCGGCAGATGTACTACGACTGGTATACGCGTAACGTAAATTGTGGCCGTCTTAAGATTCACTCCCACATAGGAAAGAGCGGGGTACCCTAGCATTACAACAATGAAGGGCACGTACATAACACTAATTTACACGGTGATGGTACCTCATTGTCTCCAGTGGGGGGAACATTGTTTTTTTGTCTAAAACTTGGCTATGTAATGTCTTCTATACGCAACTTTAAAAATCATGTCGAATCTCTCTGTCACCAGGTCCACAGGCCTACATCCAGGCTCAAGTCTGTTATACAGCTTCAATACCTGGTTGAGGAAACCGAGCACAAAAGCTGCGCGGAAGGAAAAATGAGCTACAAACTGAAGTAGTAATGTCACGTTTCCCACCAACAAAAAAGTTAGCATACATTGTCTTTTCTCGGAATGGGCGCAGACGACGCGATCAGATCATTAATATTCCAAACCTGATAAACGCATCCAAGGGGAGGTTCAAACCTCATAGAGCACGGCATACATAGATTCTAAGCAAAACTCCGGACCAGAGTATTGCACTTGTAGTACACAAGAAAGGGGGGGGGGGGGGGGAGGACAACGGCTGACCCGTCATTGCTCGGGACGTTTCAAAATGCCGTAGTCTCATGATAAGTGAGAAAGCGCTCGTTGGAAAAAGTGTACATATGGGAGATCTGGTGTCATTTGCAGTGATCATTGCTGTCGATCTCCCATCTCATAACTATGCATCCTTTTCAGACAATGAGGCCTTATTTACGAGTCGGTGCACCCTAACCTTGGGGGCGGCCGGCTGCCCTAGGTACTTAAGGGATAAAAAAATAGTTACGGAACGGCCTTGCATTCGGTTGGCTTGGTAGTGGCCATGAGGTTGGGCCTCGACTGTGGCTGGGGGGGTTACGGGGGCGGAGATGGAGTGGTGGACAGGGCTGGTGCCACGAAACGGGATGGAAGTACCAGAGTTGGGTGTATTGGGGAGAAGTCAAAGACGAGTTAGTACACAGGGTACACGGAGTTTTTCATTCCAGCTAAGCCGAAAGGTGCAAACCACACTATCGGAGCGAACGAGATGGCAATTCGCAGAATAAGCGTAAGCTCGAGATTCCTTCAAAAAACAAAGAAAATTACTACGTAAAAAACAACAGTGAGGAGTGATTGCGAAGAGTAGGAGATGCTCTTCTCAATGCACGATCATCAGGGCACTGGCGTGCCGACGTGTGGTGGTTACACTTCTTCCGGCTGAGCTGAGAGATAAAACAGCAGGTCCATCGTGCTCGGGAGTGGAACTTCTCACCCCATTGAACGACAAACACCCCCTTGTCTCGATCGCAGCTACTTGTATAACAGCAAGTACCCTCCAGTTGCCCTCACATACTCATTCCATTCTCCCTACCTGACACCCCGTCTAGAAAACGCGAAAAAGACAAGTGTAACCACACACAAAATGCAGGAAAGATAGAGGTTTTGAGCCAGCACAGTTGTTGGTCTCTCTCCACCTCGGAGTACAGTGTACATACACAAAAGCCACCAACCAAAGCAAGTGGAGCCTTCCGCATAGATACTGTGGGCTGCAGGCGGATTGAGCTGTCTCACTGATAGCATGGTCTGTATAGTTATGACCACAAGCAAGCCATTTCATTCAAATTCATTACAATATTCCCTATGAGGGATAACTTACAGACCTTATTAGTCGGACCAACACCATTAGTCTCATTGTCGTCATCTGATACGTCTATGATCTCTGGGTCTTTATACAAAAAAATATTGCTAGACTAAAAAAAGAACAAGTCCCAAAGTAAAAATGTAAAGTAGAAAAAAACAGGACAAAAAAATAGCTTCTACATCGAAACATATTTTGAAATAACAAACCAAATCCTCTCAATAAATCACATATCTGCATGCAGAGGTCAGCCTGTCTTCTTCTACTGAATACTTGGGGAGTCTGATGGTGGTGCCAGACCTCCCTTGGATGGATCAGAGAGAGTGTGAGAAATGATGCTTAAGTTGAAAGTGACCTACTCTTCAGTTTGAGCTGGTCCCACCAAGGTGAAGTTATTGTGCCTGGATGTAGGGTGACTGGAGAGAGAACACAGAAAAGTGCTGCTCCTTGTTAACTGGGTTCTCTTGTGTGAATCAAGGAGTGGATACCCTATACCTCGTGGCCAGCAACACTGGGCAGTGTGTGACAGTTTTTGTTGATCAAGATGATTCTCAGCTGGCAGTTTTCTATCTTCACGATAATGGCCACATGGATCAAGCAACAAGTGATAAGACTGAATTGATCACTTGTTGCTACAGACACACGTGTATCCCGACGTCATCTAATAAAAGGAGTATGAGATGTATTGTATCCTTGTTCATATGTGACACTGAAGATGATACCCAGGAATCCCCACTGTCTGATGCAATCTGATTGCATCATTTGGTGACTTTCCTACGTCAGCAAGGAAATGTACTCATTAGAACCAAGCTGTTGAGTTTGGGAGTTGGTGCTGCACCTTAACTCACACACACACGCATGTGGCCTCCCTGACTCTTGTCAACAGAATCTGTGCATGTCTGCACAACCATCCAGAGATTGCTGGGGGAGGTATGTCTGTGCTCTACTCAATTCCTGAAGGAGTTTCAGGGATATGGAAGACTTGCAGACTTCCTAACTAAACTGCTGACTGTTCATGTCAGATTTGAACTGAAACACGTTACCTACTGAGATTCCAGTATATATGTATCCAGGACTGTCTCTGTCATTGGCATTGAGCTCTCATAGTAGTTTTACCATTGTTTTCAAGTAAACTGTCTCCAGGGTTGGAAGCAAGTACAGTTTGCCTCTTGAAGAAGTGAACTAACTGATCAGCAGTTTACTCTGTGACTATGAGAAAAGGATTATTTAGAGATGTCTTGTTATCTCTAAACCCAGTGTGTCAAAACCTTGAACTGCCAGAGTTGCAGAATTTTACTGAGACAATTGCCCAGATGTTGGGTCAAGATGCTCATGAGAAAGTTTTGGACCAGAATTATAGCATGTCAAATGTCGGTGGCCAAAAGGAAGTCTTTGGTGCCTCTATGAAAATGAATGGCTCAAAGACAATGGAGAATATGTGAATACCATGAACCTTGTCAAGAGAGTGTTTGTTTTGTTAACTATCAGGATGGACATGAATGGAATAGAAACATAATCTTTTACTTTTAATGGAACAATATGAACCATTGGTTTTCGTTGGAAGAGAACAAAGGGGACATTTTGGAGCCCCGTGTCCTAACAACCTAAAGTTTCATAGGTAGTGGATGGACATGCAATGATTTTGTGGAGAGTGCCTGACAGAATGTTTTTTTCCTCTTAAGGATCATATTCTCATTTTATCTCATTTAATTACTCTTACCATGGATGTGCTCTTTCGGTTCCTTTTAGTTTTACTGCTCATCTGTACCTAAACTAATGGATGGCAGAATGCCAATGTACTGATATGCTTACCTTGTATATAAAATAGAGAATAATATGTGTGTGCATGTGTGTGTGTGTGTGCATGTGTGTGTGTCTGTGAGTTTGTATGTGCATATGTGTGTGGGTGTGTGTGTGTGTACATGTGCATGGGTGAATGTGTGCAAGCCCATGTAAATGCATGTTTGTAAATGTGTTAACCAATCTGTAGATTTAAATGGTTGCTTTCTCTGCTTTTGAGGGCTTCCACCCCTCACCCCTAGCTGTTATCAATGATCCAGTGCCTGTTTCATATGAGGGAGATGAAGAAGTGTGAGTACACTTCTTTAATGCTGAAAAAAGTACTGCGTACTTGTAAGTCTTAACAAAGTCATTTTGCTCTAGGTTTCCAACTAGGATGAGCATTCTGCATCTGTTGTCACTTTTGGTCACAAAAAATGAAGTGTAATGCCAGTGATAGGCTGCGGCTGCAGATTTTGAGGTGGCCTGCTATGACATTCCTTCATAATTGTGTCATGCTAGATATCTTCTGAATTAACTGAACAGATATAGAAAGTTAAGAAACCGGTCGCCAAAACTTTGGTGAAAATCTTGCTATTTCTTGGTGCTTGTTGTTTATAATTGATTGTTCATCTTTGTAGAATGATATGCTTCAAATATGCAGATTAGCTCAGGCTGGAGAAAATAGTGTAACAAGTTATCTGGGTTTCGAAGTTGTTCTGATTGGGCATTACAATTTTGAGACTAAGGAGTAGTTGGCCAATGTTTTATTTTCGTCTGACATGTTTGATTGTATTACTATAATGCATATCATTGTTAATCTTTCTCCAGGAAGATGAAGATGAACTATTTACTAATGTTGAGCACGAAAAGCAAAATTGTAGATATTGGAAATTTGGTGAAATGTTGTGAAGATGAGTATGGGAAAAAAAAAGTGTGAATATCATCGTGATGCTTGTTATTGCCAGCTTGCTTCAGAAAGTCATTCATTTTGGTGGTTGTGAAAATGAGATTATTTTGCTTTTGCTGTGTGTTAATTTTTGCCTTGGCAGTAACCATCTTGTGCTACTTTTCAGTCCATCCCATCAGTGCCTCTTTCATTTTGTTGAATTTGTGTCTTTTGCTGTGTCAATTTTGTGAACTCTCAAATGAAACTATTATTATTTGACAATACTTTCTATAGATATCAACTGCTGAATGAACAAAGGCACTTTCGGAATAATAGTTTAACCACAGACAAAATGTGCAAGCCAAGTGTAGATAAATATAAGTTTCAAATATAGGTTGTGATCCACACCAAAAGAGATTTAAGGATGAGTTGTATGAAATATACACTATTCATGTATAATTACTTGACTAAAAGTATTTGTAGCAATGCTTTTAGATTGCTTGTGGACACAGTGGTGGATCTGAAGTAATGCTTCTATTCTACAGTAAATAGATTTTGTTGTTTCTCTCTGCCATATTTTAATTTGCTATTGCTATGCATGTGCACAAATGGTTTGCTGATCATTTAGACTACTGCTGATTATTTTGAGCTGGTTTGGCTGGCGGTGTCCCTTGTGAAAGGACTGGTTTGTCACATCACGAGCTGTTAATCTATACTCATCACTTGAGAAGTTCAGTTCAAGTAGTTCTTTCTGGAGGCTTACCTCAAGGGCCAAGGAATCAATTTCCATTATTATATGTGCATGATAACCTCTTTGTATCAGTCACAGGTTTTCATGATCAAGCTCTTTGCTGGAAACTTGGAAAGGGATGAAACAAGTTTTGAACTTAGGAGTGAATCACTTGTCAATGTTACGTTTGAAGTATTGTTGTTTTGCCTCCCTCTGCAGTGAGATTTTATTTCCTGCCTGAGCTTGACCCTCACAATAAATTTTTCTGGCGAGGTGACAAGAATCCAGGCCTTGTGTGATACAGGAATCTCTCCAGAGTGTGTAGGTTGTAGATCTTTATTGGACATGATAAGTGTGCGTTGCCTGGAGTGCAGCATCAGCTAAATACTCATCAGCATTCTCTTTGCCACTAAGTGCATTTATATGGCTGGAAAGGCACTAGTCTGGCTTGTCCTTGACCTTTTAGATATTGTTTTTACTTCTGTTCTTACACCTTTACTATTTTGAACAAAGGACCAAGTCTACATTCAGTGTTTTAAGCATGCCTTGTGTATGCCATTTGCCACCTGGTAGAACACTTGATCATGTTTGACATGTTTTCTTTTTACCCCCATCACATTCATAATGTAGTGTATATACATCTTTAGAAGTTATAGACTCATGTGTATGGTTTTTATCTTTCTTTCTTTCTTTCTTTCTTTGTTATCAACTCGGAACAAAACATTATCAGTTGTACATAACATTCCCGTATGTGAAAGATCTCATAATTAGCTTAATTGAAACCCCAATAGTAAATCCAGAACTTAATATTGAAGTGTTTCTGTTGCACTCATTTCTGGCTTGCAAACTGTGTGCATTATATATTACTAAAGGTGTATGTGTGCTTTCCTAACTTCATAAAATACTTACTCGTTTTTTTTAATCAATATGCCAGAAACAATGCAAGCATTCAGTGTTGGTATTTTACACAACGATCATGAGGGGAAAAGGGTTTTTTCCAACAATCTTGTTGAAATGGTATTTGTTTGGTTTTTTGGTGCAATATGTTTGTTACTTTTGCTCGTCAGCTAATTGTGAAGTAGCAAAAGGTACAGTGTGCTTGCTAGAAAAGAATTGTGTAATTTTTCATTTAACACTGAGTCATGATTTCTAACACTTGCTGACAAATCATGTTTTCTCCTGTCCCTAATAATGTTTTTAAAAAAATAATGATACTGATTCAATGTAAATATGTTTGAATATGCCATTGGTTTGGAATGAATGTGTTGAGCTGCAGACAGGAGATGTCACACATTTCCATCATGTGGTCAAGGTTTTTGTTCATTATGTAGCTTTTGTGTGATCTTAGCTTGGACGTAAGAGATTTCCAAACCGGGCATATGGTTGACCGCTATTGTGATGTTTTCAGCATTTTTACATATTTTTCTACTGTGAAGCCATCAGTGCTACACAGACTATTGCTCTAAAATCGATTTCACACTTTGTAGCAGTTGTGCATTGTGATGAACCTGTCAATATCTTCTGGACTACATGCATGTAGAAATGGTTATGTGTGTGTTGTGTTAATAAGGCTGATATGGTCATTGTCGGCAACATTTCCGGACACTGTACCCCAGTTTCAAATCTCGGCATTTCTCGCGAGAACGGACATTTATAAACGTCATTTAGCTTAAGATTACACCCTAATCACGCGGACTGTTAAGGTGCATGGAGTACAGTATCGCCGAGCAAGATGTTTGTCAAAAACGCAGATCGATACATTAACGCGGCCGGATCTTAGCATAACTTCCCGGGCGTGCGAGTCACGTGACTGTAAGGCCGCGATTTCAAAACTGGGGTACAGTGTCCGGAAATCTTGCCGAAATGACTCATTTAGTGCTAATAAGAGAATGTAATTGTATCCATCTGTCTTGGTGAAAGTCATTCCAAGGTCATGTTTGGCTAAAGCAAAAGGGAATGGAACAGCTTGAGAAGGATTCTGTCATTTAGTGGGGTTCCCATGGAAACCATGGGCTCCTTTGATTTTGCAGTTGTGTTGTTGAGGTGGATGTCCATGTTTGAGACAAACTAAAATTTTTCCTTGCAGTGATTTTGTTGCCTCCCCATGCCAGTAAGTGCAGCATGGCATCATCATTTGTAAGTTTCTTCCACAACTCATTCATGACCAGCACTGCTAAGCTTCTTGTGCATGTGCTATCATGAAGTTTCTCTTCTTCCATTGATATTTGTTCCATTGCTATGCCTGTGTCAACAGATCTGTTCTGATGAACTGTGAATTATGTTACTTACAGTTGCAAAATCTGGAATAGGGTGCAACTGTACAAGTATAATGCAAGTAATTCCAAAAGTATCCCATGTCTAGTAGCTGTGTCATAGTCTGGCATGTTTGAAGTATTGCTAAAATTCAACTTGAAATTTTTTTAAGTTGGTTTTAAGTGGGTCACAAGTATCTTGTATCATCAGTATGGATGTTTTCTTGAAAGGGGACTTTCTTTGTGTCCCAGGATTAAAGTATTACAGTTACAAGTGGCAAGCATCTAGTCGTATGGTAGTTGTCAAATTTCAAGATGTTCTTTGACACTGTCATGGTTAAGAAAAAATTTGAACAAGTATACATAGATTACTTTTTAAAAATATTTTCTTTACAGCCATCTTCATGAGTTTTTTTGTTTAGTAATAAATTTGCCTTGTTGCAGTTTTTTTAGAATGATATTTTATAGCTCTGAACTCAATCCTCCTGTTTCTCCCAAAGGAAAAGAATAATGGTTCAGTCATAATTGTACCTTTGTGAAATCAAAGAATTAAATTGTATTGCTCTGGAGTCTCTTTTATTTCAGTATTATTGTTCATTTAATTGAGCCCTTTCTGTGGTTTGTGTTGGATATAGTCATCTGTTGTAGTCAAGTGGTTGAAGAAAAGGCTACACCTGGACATCTTGCAAGACAGCTCATGAAGAAGTCAGGTCCAAGTATAGAAACCTAAATTCTGGAGAAGCAGCACGTTTAAATCCCTGATAGGCACCCGTCAGTCCTGGATGGATGGAGTTATACGGCCTATCAGCCTATGTAGGCTATGCAAGGCTATTTAGCATGAACATTACTAGAACAGAGTAAGTACAGATCAAGTCATGATGTCCCATGTGTTTGCCTGTTATGAATCACATAAAGAAATGCGGTGGGTCTTTTCTGACCCCTAACTCACCGGGGGCCATCAGTACTGGAGAACCATGGATAGGCGATGTTTGGGGGCCAGTCCCAGCCCATTGACAACGCTTGCCATGACTGTCATCACAATGAGCAGGTCTGTTTACCCAGTGCTTGGCCTTTCTCTGGAGATGCCTGCCATCTGTCTGCTCCGGGTTATAGACGTTACGCCACTTTTGCACGGTACATTCAGGCAAAGGGGCATTCAGGCAAAAGGGGCGTAACGTCCTGCACCCGTCTGCTCCATCAGTTCCCATCAAACTGGGAGAGACCCCTCTACAACCCGTCTCAAGGCGCATCTGTCCAGAGCATCCATCCCCCAGGTGTCCCAGCCATGGTTTGCAAATGTCTTTGTAGTGCTACTGGGGGCGACAGGGTGGCCTCTTTGTCCGGGCACTCTCCTTAGAGATATGTAGGTATACACTCTTCCTCCATTTGGGACACATGACCCAGCCAACTTAGTTGTCATTGTTTGAGATGGGTGTACATGGAAGATACTCCTGCTCTCTCAAGCACTGCACCGTGTGAGATGCAATCCCTCCAGGTGGAGCAGAGCATGCATCTCCGCCAGAGCATGTGAATGGTCATCAGCCTTTTCCTGCCCTGCCCTCAGTGTCCATGTCTCCCTTCCATACAAGGTGCTCAGGACACAGCTAATGTAGACTTGGGGCTATGGTGTGGTCTGCGAGGTTAAACCACCCACATTTAGTCTCTTGCTTTTGTGTGAAGTTACAGAAAACTACACATTACCTATATCCCCTGATGACTGCTGGGCATTGACAGCTGTTCCTGCAACCTAAGCATGTTCACCTATACATGATTGCACATCAACTGGCACCGAAGTCATTAAACAATGGCACACACACTGTAGCATAGGTCTTACATTAAGTAGAAAATTTAAGGACTGAGAAGTTTATGTGCCATGTCTGTAATCGGAATCAGGTCAGGGAGATGCAGACAAATCTGCAATATGTTGCCCTAAGGTCACAGCCATCACTGCTATTGATGCAATACACAAGGACAGTTGGGAGTCACTTGAAGGGTATTGGCAATGCTTTATTCTTGTCATCACATTGAACAATAAGAAAGACAACAGACAACAACTGGTGTTGGAACTTTTCTGTCAAGACAAGTGGATGAAAGAACTGTTGATAGTTCAAAATATTTTTAAAGCTCAAAGAGCAGGTAAACAAGTATATCATCACCTTGCCTAGCAAGGCAGGTGCCCACCCGCACATCATGCATTCTTCTCTTCCTGCATATTATGTTAGGTACAATAAGATATACAAGATTGTAGGCAAATATTCCAATTTCAAAATATCTCCACTAATGAAATCTTGCACACCACTGAAATGTAAACACTTTTTTTGAGCAAGCATCCAGTAAAGTTGTCATGAGGCTACTAAGTCTTATATTTTTTGTGAACTTTACATTAATTAAATAATTACATGTACTATAAACATGCCATTTTCTCTGGAACAGGTATGAAACAAAAACCTCAATAATTTTGGAGTTGAAAATCTTATTTTGTCATTTTTGACTTGCTAAGCCTGGTTTGCTCATGCACAGTGAGTCACGATACAATTGCTTTTTTTTCTTCAGGTTTCTTCATTTCTATTCCAAAGAATTTACACCAATTACTGTCATTCACAGTGAACATAGCCATTTTGAAATTATATTGCACAAACATGACGAAGGAAAGACGTTTTCTAGAGGCATTCAGAGTAAATAAAATGTCACAAACATGACATAGCACTCACAGTGACAGAAGCAGCACAAACATTACCAAGTATTCACACTGACATGCCACAGATGACTATGTATTCAGTCACTGAAACAGTACAACCTTACATAATATTCACAGTGACTGAAACAGCACAAATAGTACATTCCACTCTCAGAGACTGAAGCAGTACAACCTTACATACAATTCACAGTGACTGAAACAGTGCAACCTTACATAGTCTTCAGTGAACAAAATGGCACAAAATCATAGTACACACCATTCACAGTGACTAAAACAGCACAACTTCACGAAATAGACACAGTGACTGAAATGGCACAAACAGTACACACAATGCACAGTGACTGACATAGCACAAACAATACATACTATTCAAAGTGACTGAAACAGCACAAACTATACTGAGATTTCTCCTGTGACTGAAAAGGCACAAACATTACACGGTATTCACTGTGACTGAAATTGCACAAACATTACATTTTATTTACACAGACTAAAATGGCTCAAACATGTACACAGCATTCATGGCGAAACAGCATTTATATAACCACATATTCCAAGACTGAAATAGCACTGCCATAGCTTGACATTCACAGTGACAAACATTAAACAGTACTCAAAAAGCAAATGGTGTACATACATCTGTCTTTAAGTACATAATTACATACATAAAAGTGATGCTGACAAACTCAGTAAAGGTCCACATTTCAAAAAGAAGGGAAAAGATATATGCCAAAATATACAAGTAAACACCCATAAAAGTAAGCTTTTAAAAACCAGCACAAATATTAGTTTGTATAGAGCCAAACATGATGAAGTGAAGCTGGTACAAAAACACAATATTCCCGTCATACCATGAGTTGACACAATTGTATATTCTGGCTTATCTATGTCATTTTCTGTTAAAAGTCCAACATTTAATTAAGGAGGTGTGTTTGTGTGTGTGTGTGTGTGTGTGTGTGTGTGTGCGCGCGCAAAAATCACCTCAAGATTGCCTCATCACATTCATTCGCTGGTTTAATAGGCAATAAAAATCTAGGGGGGGGGGGGGGGGGTATGTTGACAGAACAAAACTGTGATGGAAACTTGATCTGACTCTAATCCATTGGCAGCAGTCAAAGCCACCATTACTGTCACACCCCACTACTGAAAAGCACAGCTCCAATGAGTCTTACACCAAAGTACCAAATCCTCCTCACAAGCCTGCTGTCACAAGTGGAAATCCTACTTCTACTTTGCAGAAAGCTATGTTCATGAAAAGCTCATCGCCTCTGGGCCTGGTGAGAGACATCACAGCTGCCAGAAATCAGAGGCAGGCTGAGCAAGACAGATCCCAGCATGCCACAACAGGGAGTGGTGGTTGGAAAGATGCACTGACATTCACTGATACCCAGAAACACACATACACACACCCACACAAACACAAACACATTAGTTGTGTATAGGTATACAACCATAAATAAGCACATATTTCCATTTCCAGTAAAGCATGATAAGGCCACATGAAATTGATTACAAGCTCCCACAATTTCATATTACCAACTATACAAAAAGAAAAAAAATTGAGGTAGCAGCAAGAATTATTAAAAAAAGATAGAAAAAAAAGATATATACTCGGAAACAAATATGAAGCAACAAGGCATTCTGAATCAGTTTAGAACATCAAAAAGATTGGACAAGTATTCACCGATCATTCTTTAAACAATGTACTAAACCAGTTATTTTACTAACACCCATAATCATGCATATATATACACGTACTTCAAGGCATTATCATATATTCATAATCCTTGCTAATGTAATACACCTCTGGCATGCATTTAATTAAGGAGAATACTAACTTCCATTTGGAAGCCGGTGGATGTAGACATTTCAATATTGTCAACAAAACAAGTTTACTTTATTTACACCAAAAGGGCTGTTTGAAGAAATGTTGAGCAGAAATTTTCATACCATAATGTTTGATTAAAATGGGTATCTTGGTGCCGGTTACACAGTGATCAAAACAAAGGCAAAGAATGGTTAGTTATCAATATTCTGGCATTTAAGACAACTTCCTGTGATCAATGTTCATGATCAATTCTCTTTGTAAATACATCACTGGGACAATAATGTCAACAACAATATCCATATACACCTTAAGATATATCTTCTGGACAAAAAATATATTGCCAGATGTCAGGCCAAGAACCATGTATATTGCAAAACCAATGTTGCACAAATAAGCACATGACGTCACTCAGGGGAATGAAATGCAGCCTTCTTTCAAAGCTGTTCCACATTAAGGATGCAGTGGTCAGGAGCTGAGAGGGCTGTAAGTGGAGCCAGAGGGAAGTAGGGAAGCCATTTTGGTGTTGGGGCTGGAGGAATCCTGAGAGAGTTGAGTCTACACAAGTGGCAGACTGGCACGCCTGGAATCAGCGGGAGACTGTCGATGTCAGTGGTGGAGGGAGGAAGACCTCAGGAGAGATGGCAGCCCTCCTTGGGTTTCTGCCCCCCCTGGGTCCCAGTCTGGCACAGAGGAAAATCCCATGACAATTAATAGCAAACTAACACCCAAGCAGACAAACACATAAGCAGACAAACATACAAGCAGACAAACACACAAGCAGACAAACACACAAACAGACAAACATACAAGCAGACAAACAAACAAGCAGACAAACAAGCAAGCAAACAGATGAATAAATGTAATTTTCAACTAGTAAAAAATAGACTTCCATATCACTTTAGTAGAAGCAAAGACACGGAAACTGCTAACTCATTTTATGCCCCATCCTTTCTTTTGCAGGCAAAGCTTGAATGCAATGTACCCAAGCAGAACTGAAAGCTTGGTTTATGTTTCACGTTAATCATTAACCCTAAAACAATGTATAATCCTAAGTTCAAAGTTCGGTTCACTCTTGGGCAGATACCACTCGATACATGCTGTCATTTTCACCAGTTATTTGCATGTGTACTCAAACCGTCAGATAAAGCTAACTCTTGCCCTCATATCAGACTTGTGTCCAAAAATGCAGGTCAGCCAATAGGCCACCACTGATAGGACCAGAGGAGTGAAGAGGTACATCCTGAGCTTACCATAGCTACAAAACTAATTCATACATTATATGCATCATATCCTCCTCCATGCTACATCACAAGCACAGTCCTGCTTCTTTTACTGATGTTCTTGGGGTACAGAAAGTTGTCCTTTCCTTCTTTTTCCTACTTTTTCAGTCACCCAATTCTAGTCCAATTAACTCTAGCCAAACCTACCTGGCGTCGGTGTTGTCTGTTCTGTTCAGGATTCATGGTCTCAGCCAAACTGCAAGAGGAAGAACACCACTCTCAGAAGGACAATAAAAATAAGTCATTAAAAACCCACAGTAAAAGTCTAGATTGAAACCAAAAGACCATCTTGTAAAGGTGAAATTTTATTATAACCAAAAAGTCTTGGCAAACCAGCAAGTAATCAGTCAGAAGGGTATGATAATCTCAAGCTACTTCTTCAGCAGTTATCCATCACTACTAACACTACCAGAGAGAGATCAAAGGTTCATGACAGGGGGAAGGAGCAAAGTGTTACCATGACTGTCACTCACTCAAGACACATGCCACGCCATGCCGACTGACACTGACAGCCAACTCACTTGGGGTTGCTATCAGCAAGGGACAGAGCTAGGGCCAGCTGCATAGCCTCTTCCTCACTCTGAAATGCAGTCATCCATTGTGTGTCAGTGATAGTATCAACAGCATCATCAATAGTGTCATCAACAGCATCATCAATAGTGTTGTCAACAGCATCATCAACAGCATTATCAACAGCATCATCAATAGTGTCATCAACAGCATCATCAATAGTGTCATCAACAGCATCATCAATAGTGTCATCAACAGCATCATCTATAGCATCATCAATAGTGTCATCAACAGCATCATCTATAGCATCATCAATAGTGTCATCAACAGTATCATAACAAGCACTATTATGAAAACTGTCTTAAGCACCTACATCGACACCATCAATGGCTTTGTTATCAGATCTCTCAGCAGCATGGTTATCAAATAGATTATTGTGATCATCAACCATTTTTACACCACAAGTTATGTCATAATCATGCCAGCCATTATAAATATCATGAATGATCATGTAATTAATACAACAAATGTTGTCAGGTACTCCATGAAGATTTATTATGATGAATATCCAACTGGAGTTTTTATAGTGAATTATCTACCTCACAAAAATAGTATGCACTCTCACATATATACGCTTCCAAAGCACATATGCACCCATGCAAACACACACACACACAGACACACACAAGCACACACAAACAGAATTACACACACACACACACACATACACACACACACACACACACACACACACACACACACACACACACACACACTCACAAACACAATCTGAATCACACTCACAAACATGCACACACACACACATATGCACAATCTGAATCACATAGACACACACACACACACACACACACACACACACACACACACACACACACACACACACACACAGACACACACACACGCATGCACACAAACATGCACATACACACACACACATACACACAGACACACACACACGCATGCACACAAACATGCACATACACACACACACACACACATACACACACACACACACACACACACACACACACACACACAGAAGACTCACCATGCTACCTTGAAGGGCCCCAGCAGAGTAAGTGGGCACCTGGCTACTCTGTGGCTGCATACTGCAAGTAGAAAAAAAAGAAACCCCATTGAAATAACTCAAAGAAGTAGCACTGTGCTTGTGATGTAGCATGAAGGAGGATGAAATGTATTGTTTGGGATTTTCCCCCCCCTTGTATGGCTTTTTATAGAACCAAGATTGCCACATGGATGACAGAGTTCTCATTGATAAAAAATCATGCTGGGACTTATTTCTGTTCATAAGAGGCATGCAAAACATTATCAACATATGGCAAGAGAAGAGGGTTGGGGTGGGTGAGAGGTGACTGAAGGGAATAAGAGGGGAGACGGGAAATGAGGAAGTGGAGGAGGGGGAGAGTAGAGAGGACGTTAGCAAGCAGGCAGGATAGGCAGACAGGTATGTACAACAGCACACAAACTACATACATACCTGCATGCTATAAAACACACACACACATACAAGCAAACACAAGATGCAGACAATCTTAGAAATACAGACCATCACAGAAAGGAACAGGAGAGGAGTGGGAGAAGCAGGATTTGCTGGAGTGGCAGGTGCGAAAGAGAAGCAATATACAGTCCAATTCACTCACATGGTCAAAGCTGGTGGAATGTTCAGTGTTCTGGGGATTTCAACTTACATTTCTACAACTGGTGTCCCAGCTTTGACTTATTCAGTGAATTCAAAGACTTCAGGTCTTACGTCCATGTTTAACCTCATTTCATTTCTACTCTACTGGAGGTTTCTACTCAAGTCTTCATTTTAGATGTGGCACTGCAGGGTTGCCATTTGTCCCTTACTATGTTTGGGTATTGGACACAACTTTAGGAGGTATGCATGGATGGATGGATGGAGTTATATGGCCTATCAGCCTTTGTAGCCTATGCAAGGCCATTGAGCACCAAAACCACTTGAATTTATTAGAGTCAGCACAAAGCAAGCCATATTGTCCCGAGTTATTTGCCTCTTATGAATGGTGTAGAAGATGCAGTGGGTCTATTCTTACCCCAAACCCACAGGGTAACTTTAGGAGGAAGACATGTGGCAGTGATGCCAAACTTGCTGTGTTTATTACGATGAAGGTAAATGATTGAAGATATCACATTTTGTTTTTGTGTACTCTCCTGTTACATACAGGTGTCTACAGTTGGGGGGGGGGGGGGGGGGGGGGCGGGGAAGTTCTTGCAGTGTCATACTAAATGACAATGACATTCCACAATCTTCAAATAGCACAAATATTACAACACTTTTATTTCCATGTTTGCCATGCAGATTTGTAAAATGATCGATAGAATTTGGTCAAAATTAGCATAAAGTAATAAAAGAACAGAAGGTTGAAAGCTCTTGGTAAACAAAATAATGATTTAAAAAATTAAGAAATCGTAAACAAAAACTGTGAAAAAAAGATCGTTTTTTTTCTTCTTCTGGAGATCATGTGGGGCACAACCAAAGCAAATCAAAAATGCAACAGTGAAATCACAAGCAATGTATCACAGCACTACAGGTCCTACACTGATGGTTAACAACTCATAAAGCTGATGGACTCCCCATGCTGACACATAACCTGCTCCTTTACATCAAATTAGCACAGACCTTCCACTTTCAAGGTTATATAAAGGCAACACTCCAGGCATTTCCTTCTGTATTTCAACAACACTTTTCAATTGTGAGGGAAATGCAGAGTCCTTCAAAGCCAACAAACACTTTCAAAATACTGTCATAAAGTCTTCAAATAATTTTCCATCTCTCATCACAAGAATTATATTTCAGAAATCTAATTCATTTGAACATGGCATTTACTCAGTAAAAGACTCACATGCAGCCTGTGCTGCACCAACCCCTCCCTCATCAGCTGCAATGCTGTGGTCTTTTTGCTTTCATGAATAGTATTTCAATTGTCTAAGATACATGAACAAGGCATTCACCCAGTAAGGATGGATGGATGAATGGAGTTTTACGGCCTATCAGCCTTTGAAGGCTATGAAAGGCCGCTAAGCATGAAAATCACTAGAGCATTTTAGAGTAAACGCAATTCAAGTCACGGTGTCCCTAGTCATTCGCCTCTTATGAATCGCGTAGGGAGACGCGGTGGGTCAATTCTTACCCCAAACCCACAGGGGAAACCCAGTAAGGAAGATGAATAAAAATGTGCGTAGCTTCATACTGGGCCATATACAATATGTTGTTTCATTCAGTAGACAAGTGAGCATCCAAGTGAAAGGAGGCTGAAGTTGCTGGAATTGTTCTTGAGAAAACGTGCAGCAAAGTTGTCAGGGAATGGATTGGATTGGATTGATGGTGTTTTACGGCCTATCAGTCTTTGAAGGCTATATAAGGCCATTAAGCACGAAAATCACTAGAACAGTTTAGAGCAAACGAGAATCAAGTCACGGTGTCCCTAGTTATTCGCCTCTTACGAATCGCGTGGGGAGATGCGGTGGGTCAATTCTTACCCCGAACCCACAGGGGGAAGTTGTCAGGGAGCTATGTCACATACATGTGTGTATTACTTTGGCTTTTCACTAAAGTTAAAAATTAATCATGTGTACATTAAAATGAGACTTTACCAGGAATTGGCATTGAAAAAAAAGAATGAATTTTTTGTTTGTGATTGCTCAAATATCCATTATAACTGAAGTAAAATCAAATGTGTACATTCTACAATTTTTTTTCCTTTCATTGTAACATTTATCAAAGAAACATTTATTCATACAATTAAGGAAATTCGAACCCTTTCAAATTTCCAATATACATTGATCATTAAAACCTTGGGGGTAAACACAGAGACAATCAAGCCTTCTATTCTAACCACTGCACAGAACCTACAATATCACAGACTAGCCAAACACCTACATTTGTATAAAATGTTTACATTTTTCATTTAAAAAAGAAATCACATTCCCCTTTTGAGGTACATAACATAGAAAAATAGATTCTCTCAAAAAGCTCACTTGCGGACCATTCCATTCAACAGTCAAGAGGCAGACACCCCGACATTTTTCTACAACTTGTCAGTCTACCTGCCTTTCTCGAAACACCTCTCCCATCTGTGTAAACTACTTGTATGCCAACTGTATTCCAGAGTCAATCACTCTCAAATTTGCTCTAGCCTGCAACCTAACCTTACAAGTGATCAACTTCCTGAACATCTTTTCGAGGAATCATGTGCAGAACTGTTCAAGCAGACACCTCAAACACACACTTTGGCATTGGGCAGGTGCAAGAGGCAGCATGAGTATCACACCATGATCAGACATAGGCAAGGCAGTGGTGGAGGGAGAGGGGGAGAGCTCCTTACAAAGGGCCATTGGAGCTGCTGGGAGCGTTATGCTGGGATGGTCTACTGGGTCTGGATCTGCTGTCTGAGCTGGTCATCTGCTGCTGGCGCCTCAAGGCTGCAGCTCTGTAGAAACACAGGGAGAGGAAAACTGTCATTCCAACATGCAATCAAACACTAAACAAATACAAACAAAAGTGAGCCCATTTATCCAAGTTGTGTGGCAAGCTGACATTTTTGTCAAATTTTCTAATCAGCATTAATTACACCTGCTGAACTCTCATGGCCAGTTTCCTGTTGTGATATGTTGTATGTTCCCCGCTGGGGCAGTAACTGTTGAAAAGGGGGGTGGGAAGGGGTGGAAGTTTGGGTGCTTTTTGGGGGGGGACCTAGAGCAACTGATGAAAAATTCATATGAGATTTTGTCCTTTTGACACTTCTACAGCCTTGAAGTGAATAGAGCCACACAGCTATTTTTGGTTATTGCCAGATTGTACTGAAGGCCACATTTTGCTGTGGAATGCCCTGAGAAGTATGCAGTCATCAAAACATCATTTTATCATGTGAATAAATGCTGCGAAGGAGAGTAAGTTTTAGAGCGGACACTTGCCGAGTCAACAACACCACATCAGTACACACAAGACAATTGCTTACCCCTACAAAGAGCACTGAGGCTACATAAGTACTGACCAACTTCTACTGGGGAGTTTCACCATTACACTCTGGTTTCAGCTTCACAGAAACCTGGGAAGGGTGAAAGTCAGCTACAAAGGGTTGCTGCTGCTGCTGCATCACCAGGAGTAAACAGAGCCGCCTTAGAAGTAAGTGCTCTTGTGCATCACACGGTTGGATCCATTTCAGTTGATGCCCCTCATTAGCTGGAAACCCTGGCAGACGAGCTTTCAAGGCACACATCAGTGGCTCAGCCAGGGGTGGGCCCACAGGGGGCACTGGGACTGCATCAGACCATAGAGACCTAACCACGCCTTCTGATCACCTTGGAAGACTAAGAATCCAATGCACTCAGAGCAATAAACTGGTCATCCAACACCACATCCAACCACCACTGCGTGTTCTTTGAACACCGAGGTGAGGAGGGTAGTGGTAAGCAGAAAGGTTGTGGTTGGTGTTTTGCCGCCTATCAGCCTTTGTAGGCTATGTAAGGCCATTAAGCACGAAGATCTTTAGAACAGTTTGGAGTAAACGCTAATCAAGTCACGGTGTCCCTAGTTATTCGCCTCTTACGAATCGCGTAGGGAGACGTGGTGGGTCAATTCTTACCCCGAACCCACAGGGGGAAAGCAGAAATGTTTCTGCATCATTAGAGGTGGGCAGTGCAGATGCAGTTATCACATGCTTTATACTGTGTCTCACTGCCTTGATAAAACTTCCTTCCGTCTCAATACCCATTCTTTTTATTACCATAATACCTCTGTGCATATCTGTTGAATTCATATCCACAACATGTTCTGTTCTACCCTGAAATACTGTCACATTTTCATTAAAATGTGCACATGTGTGTGCATCCTTGTGTGCATGTGTATCTGTGTGTGCATGTGTATCAGAGTGTGCATGTGTATCTGTGTGTGCATGTGTATCCGAGTGTGCATGTGTATCTGTGTGTGCATGTGCGTGTGTGCATACATGCATTATATGTGATGTGTAACACACACATACACTCACACAGAGACACATGCACATGCACACACACACATGTGCGCACACACATGTGCACACACACATGTGTACACACACACACACACACACACACACACACACACACACAGAGGAAGTACAAACCACATTCAAGTAAAACTAGCATGTGATAACATATAAAACTGTGAAAAATATTAACTGTAGCAATGCACTAGGATTTATGGATGTGCATTTCCTCTTGCTAATCCATCAATTGACATTAATGGATTAGCAGGAAGTGAAGAGGAGCTGACTAGTCTTGTGAAGCACCTGGACAAGACCTCACAGGCAAATGGCATGGAGATCAGCGTCGAGAAGACCGAGGTGATGACGTACAACCCTCGGGGCTTCAAAATGGAAATCAAAGTGAAGGGCCAAAAACTGGAAGCTGTAAACAACTTCAAATACCTGGGATCTATTTGCCTGATGAAGGGTCCAAACCAGAGATACTGTCCAGGATAGCACAAACAACAGCAGCATTGGCAACGTTGAAGCCAATATGGCATGACAGAAATATCACTCTCGCGTCGAAGATCAGGCTCATGCGCACGCTGACCATCTCCGTATTCTTGTGTGCATGCAAGTCCTGGACACTCACATCTAAACTACAGAGATGGATACAACTTTACAAGCCCTGGAAATGAGATGCTACCGCAAGATTCTGAACATCTCATATAAAGACCATGTCACGAATGAGGAAGTCAGCAACAGGATCAGCAGAGCATTTGGAGAGTACGAAAACCCGCTTTCAAGCGTGAAAAGTGGTACGGTCACATGTCAAGAGGCAGTGGGCTGGCCAAGACCATCCTGCAAGGTACCGTACCAGGTGGGAGAAGGAGAGGCAGGCAGAGAAAGAGGTGGGAAGACAACATCAAAGAGTGGACAGGCTTGACCTTTGCTGACTCACAGCGAGCCACAGAGGATAGAGTTCGATGGAGGAAGATTTTCTGAAAGTCATCAGTGGTGCCTCAACAAACCATCTCAGGGTTAAGAGACTGAACTGAACTGAACTGATTTACTCTTGTGGTGTTGTTGTAGCTTCTTCCAGGATGGTATTCAAATGCCAAGATTGCCACTTCTCTAACATATGGTCAGCAGATGTAGATTATTCATGAAAAAAGGGGGAGGGGGAAATTGAAAGCAACCGTTTTATTTTGAGAATTCCTATAACATTCAAAATGCTAATGTAAAAGGCACACAAAATCTAAACATTATCAAAATGCGTTTTTTCAAAGAGAATGATACCTAAAAATGCTTTACACAAACAGCATAATAATAAGTAAAACAGTTACAACCAACAACACATAAAAAGGGAACAAATTTAAACACATCAACAAAACAAAGAGAACTTATAAACTCTAAAATAGGCACGTATAATGCTTTCCATTTCTCATTTTTATTGCTGGTTAAGTTAGACTTGGTTTCTGCCTCTAACCACTGTTGACAAAGACCAGACATCAAGCAGTTCTGAGTCTCAATGACAGCGAGCTCACAACCCTCTGTATGGACACTGCTGATTGAGCGCATGATCAATCCATGTTACATCACTATACTGAGCTGACACAACATGCGAGTTTGGACTTGCAGAAAAAAAATCCCAGCCAGAAGGCTGCAAAAATATAGACCTGTAAATCAGGACATTCATATTAATGCTTAGCAATTTTAAAAATAAATAATTTAAAGGGGGGGTTTGATCTCAAGCATTAGACAGTAGAAGGTTTAGGGACAATGTATCCTCAAAACCTGACTTTCAGGTAAACAAAAAGACATTTGTAATCATTAATCTGTTGGGTTTTTTTTCTTTTTCTTTTTTATGGTCTCATACAATCCACAAGATAGATATGACCCAGTCTAAATGCTGGTAGTTATTCCCAGACTACACCACTAATGCAATTTCAGTTTTAATGAAGTCTCAACTTGACTGGGTTTTTTATATTGCAAAAACTTCATTCTAAAAATAAATACCTGCTAATGTAAGTGGCAGATGTGTAATCTACAGTGCATCCATTGTAATGAGAGACGCAGTAAGCTAGCACAGGACAAGCAAGCATGACAAGTGACAGGCACAGGAGAAGCACGCATGACAAGTGACATTGACAATCAAAGAAGTGAAAATGGCAGTCATGAGAATCTAGGCAAACAGTAAAGCAGGGACGCATGGATCAAGATGAATTCGTGCAGGGTAGCCAAGCACGGGACCACATCAGTGCTCTGTGCCAGTGGTACAAGAACCAGGGCCACCCCCACCTGCCAAGTATAGTGCACCATTAGCGTAAGTCTCAGGTCGGTGAGGAAACTGTTTTGATGTGCGGGTAACCAATTATAACTACAGTAGTAATACTGCTGGTGCAGCCAATACTGTATTGCATTCCTTTTCATTACATTCCTTCATGACAGAGATCTGTTTAGGTCTTGACTGGCATTTCTCTCTACAGTGATTTGTATGGGTTAGAAACAAACATGACCCTACACGCTGGTATCTAGTTCGCATGATTACAGTGGAGAGATGCCTAGAGTTTTCAGGAGAGTTATGACAATGGGGAATCCTGCCTACTCTGCTCAATTACTGCAGAGACCAGAAGCAAAGTGCCACAGGGAAAGTAGGTCACATCAGTTCCAATGCTCACCAAAGGTCACACACAGTAAGAGCATACAGGACAAGAGCCAGACACTCAAGGGGGACATAGGCCTAAAGGCAACCAGTTCTTTTCATCCTGGGGTAATGAGGTGCTGTGGGCTGCCCACACCAAGCTGCTGGAGCAGGCCCTGAGGGCTCCATGACACGGGCTCCAGGCTATGGGAGTGGATGTCCAGCTGTAGCTTTGACAGACCAATGCAAACTTAGCTTGCTTTGACTTATGCCACATCCTCTAGCCTTCTCCTTAGAGTAGTAGACATTGCACTAGTTGGAGTTGGGCATTAGGTCATATGGATACAAGATCAATGGGATACAGATCTTACTTCTTCTACTAGCTTAAGGAGAATGAGAAAAATGTGATTGCCAAAATCATTTCATTACAAGGTGAATGAATCTCTCCGATGTGTTAGTGACTGTTTTAATTACATCAATAACAACATTAAAAATCTAAACATCAGAGGACAAATACTCATTCATGTGCCTGTATAATTCTGTGTGGTAAAGTGAAAAAACAACAAACCATGAGTGACTACAGACTAGTTGATGCAATACTATGTTTGCCACACACACAAAAAGGAAATAAAAAACCTTTAAAGTTATTTCAGTTTAGAAGAGTGTACCAAAAAGACATACAGTACAATACACATTAGCATACACTCTCTCCATCTTTTGAGTGTGTTTGTGCATGTGGGCGAGTGTATGTAAAGTGTGTATGATTGCATGTACAATGTGCATGTGCAAAATATAACAAGTGCACGCTGCATGAGTGAGTGAGGCATGCATGCCACACCAAACTTTTCCACATGGCCATGCAAAGACAAGACCTTCAACACTCACCCAGCAGCCGACACTTCCTGTCTTGGCGCCTGTGATTTTGGCATTGCAGAGTTCTGCAGGGCAGGGCAGTCATGGTCTGCTGTGTGCCGATGTCGGAGGCAGAAGTTCTGGTTACAGGAACTGCACTTGATGGGCACCAACTGAAATGTAAAGAGACATGCACAGTTTCATCAGCATCACAGTACCAACAGCACCAACAGTCAATAGAGTGTGATGTGCTGAAGATAGAGCTACTTGATGCCCTTTCAACAGCTTTATCCCCCATTGGGTCTCTCAGTCAGGAATGGCTCCAGGCAGTCAAAGGAGCTGGGGGGAGGCAGGGATATGTGTGATGTGCATGACAAATCAGTGAGATGTTCTTTAACTTGACAAGTGTTTTGCCCAGCAGAAAAGCCCATTCCAAATGCATCACTTCATGTGGCTACTTCGTCATAAACGCTCTTTTCCCAATTAAGAAAGCTATCAGCATTACTTCGTTTACAATGCAGATTCTCAAGTGCTTTAAATGGGTGTAAAACATAAATTACACCAACATTTGTTGAAGAGCAGGAAACAACACATGATGCTTACAGAGCAGCACCAATAAGTCAACCTACCTCCACTTGCTTGCACTTCTTGACACCACACCTGTTCTTCTTCTCCTGTGAGGGGACAGAAAAAGATGGAGATATGTCAAGTCATCTTGCATTCAGCCACCATGGAAATAGATACCACAGAACCTCCCACTTCTGATTTTGATAAGAATTTGTTTCTTCTGTTAATGAGGTACTAAAAAGAAATAACTAGATAGTCTGCTTTACAAACACACTCATTCCAAAGTTCCTACCTACCCAGCCTATTTTTTTGTTGTAGCCATTTTACTTGAAATAACATTTTTGTTGTTGCCCAGGGCCCATATCCAGAACGGCTAATGGAAGTCTGATAAATCACTTGAGTGGATACAGGAAATAGTTACATCACTCTGATCAGAGTCTCTGACTCTGAGTCAAACATTTCTAGATAGAACCATTTTGATTAAAAAAATGAATCACTACCTGAACCACAGTCTAAATTTCTGTCTGCCATCTTCACAATGGAGAACGTCCACACAAAAATGAGTGAAAAAGCCAAATAACTCAGTAAAAACTTATCAAAATCCGTTTTAAAAATTTAGAGATGCACTAACCAAGCGGAAGTTGCCCAGTAATTTCTTTCAGTGCCTAGAGAGCTTCTCGCCAGATTTATCTCCTTTGATGTTGACGTGGCGAATCACAAGCGGTTACAAGCAGTTTAGGATTTAGACTCAGAGCGGTTAGGAGTGGTACAGGGCGTTAAGAGTTAATTAACCTGGGAGACCTCTGCAATCTAATTGTAGAAAGGCATGAACCAACTGTCCAAACAGCATGGCGCAACAAACTTGGTGCAAAAATGACATCAGATTTATTAATATTGTCCGATGAAAGTATTGACAAACACTAGACACACTTTTTTTTGCGACAGGGCCAACTATCTTGGACCTCGCAGATTAATGTTATTAATACTCGCTGTGCTCACCTCTGGAAAAGAGCAATTTCAGGGAGTAGAGAATGCTACTAAGTTTCTACTACAGTACTTCCACTGCTACTTTTACTTCTTTTACTACTACTACTACTACTACTACTACTAGTACTACTACTACTACTAGTACTACTACTAGTACTACTACTAGATTAGTAGATGCGAGAAGGCCTATTCAGGAGGCTAGCATGAGACCTTGCAAGCATTCACCCTCATGAATATGTTTGGTACTGGTAGTTTCAACAATGAGGAAAGAGTGGAGATGTATTAAGAGTTTCATCCCTTCACAAGATAAAAGGCTGTGCTATTTCCTGAGCTGGTAGCTGGTTATTGCATCAAGATGCTGAAGCCCCATTAAAAAAGTATGTGTCCTGTGGTTTGAAACAACTTAATGAGAAGATTGGATCCAAATCTGAACTCATTGAGAGGTGAATTATTAACACGAAAAAAAATGCAGATTAGCAGTTGTGAGTTCTTGGACACTCGAGTTGCAGAAAAAAATGTGCAAAGGATAGCATTGGTAGTTGCAAATGTTGAAACATTTCTGGGGAATGAATGTCCTCCGGCAGATTCCTTCCCAATATATGGAACACAACGGTCTGGCATGCCATTATGACATCACTAAATCACCTACAGATGTAAATAAGTGTGGAGACAGGGAACATTAGTACATGAAGACCAAAGGTTCAGTGAGGGAAGTAATTTACTTTTTCCTCATTAACAAAAAGGGAAAAAGTAGAGAATGTAGCCATGGATATAGCACTGAAAAAAACAACCCTTCGTCTATGCTGAGGTAAAGTCGCATTTGGACCCTGTATCCAAAAAAAAGGAGGGAAAAAAAGTGAGAAAAAGTATTAATAAAGCTGAATACTTAAACAAATAATGACAATACTCATGAGTGATGTGACAATTTGTCAAATATGTGTTAATTTATTCCGTCATCGCTCTAAAAAGATAAATGAGAAAACTTTCTGTTGCCATGTAAGAGGGGAGCCAATACACAAAAAGTTTTAAAATGCTTATCAGTTAGTGACAGAAAATGAGAAATTCGGTAATAAAGATTCATAATGTATCTAGCTAATCTGCATAATAGTCCATCAATAGTTTCGGCACTGTAATCTTAGTAACCTATGCCGGTTAATCCCAGTTGAAGCAGTGAATCACCCATTGTAAATCATCAATCCACTTGCAAATGCTCGAGTTGCACCTGCAGCTAGAAGGAATAGTGTCCAGAAGAGAATTATCCAGATTTCGTCTTATTCCTTGCACAGCTCATCTCTGTCTCTCTACTGTAAGGCAAGGGCCCACTTTTCCTATGAATTACCCGTTGAGTGGAAATGGTTGCAGTGATTTATCTATTCCCCCGAGTCCAAGCGCCATGATAACTTGTTACCAACACTGTGCACTGCAAGCAGTTGCTGCTCACAAGGAGAGTGGCTATGGAACTTTCACAAGGAGAGTGGCTATGGAACTTTCACAAGGAGAGTGGCTATGGAACTTTCACAAGGAGAGTGGCTATGGAACTTTCACAAGGAGAGTGGCTATGGAACTTTCACAAGGAGAGTGGCTATGGAACTTTCACACCTGAGAGATGGTCTCACCAACTTACTCTTGGAGGGAAAACTTACCCTTTTCTGCCTGGCCTGATCAGAGCGGCAGTCATTGTCTATGTGGGCCCCTACTGCCAGGTCAGGGAGCTCGCCTCTCCTCACTGGTACAGGAGAGTTGCACAGCGGACACGTGGGCACTTGGTTGTCCTGCAATACATAGCATGCTATTGTGGTAAAAACCGTATATACATCTTTTACATCTGTCATGTGAGATGAAGGCTTTTCACACAAAAATGTGAGCATTTTGATTTAAACTTATACAATTTTTGCCATCTTTGTTCCAACAATTTTCTTCACTTCAATATATGACCAAGATGCAGACCATTTTATTGCACTACAGAATCAGTGTATACCATCAACATACGGCTTATTAATTCAGTATGAACATATTTCACCATTGAGATATAATTCCTTATTGACAAGTGCATAATATGTTTTCCAGGATCAACATCACCGACACCAAAGAAGACGCAGCCTTACCTTTCTGTAGGACTCGGTGCAGCTGTGTGTTTGGTAGTGTATGTGGTCCTTGCTGCAATAAGCAAGAAAAGACAATCGATCATTCTTGCATTGAACTGGCTATACTGATGCATACGACCCTCATCTAAATCTCTCCACACACACACACACACACACACACACACACACACACACACACACACACACACACACACACACACACACCCTTCTCTCTCTCTTTCCTTCCCTTCCTCCCTTCTTTCCCATCTGCATGTGCATCATATTCTGGGGTAAGATATTAAAAACTATCTTTACCCTTATACTAGTTATAGTATACCATGTTATGCTCCATATGTACACATCATCACATGCCATGTGGTTTTCTCAGGTATGTCTTTCAAAAGCATGGTAGTAATGTCTATCTCAAAAGATAAGCAGTCAAAAGTATGTCAACACAAAGATAATGACTTTTGGCATACTGTCATGACTCTCTTTGAATGCTAGAAAATTCTTCTACCTTGAAAAATCAAGTCTTCTTTATCCATGCCTTGCTGTTCAGCATTATTTTCCATTGCATGTGTAACCAGTGTAAGCTATACTGAACATTACTTAACATATATATATACTTTATTCATCCAAAATGTGGAAATTAAAGTTTGCATTTCACAGGCATTAGATATTGACTATGTACAACAGACACTTCCCAATGCAAGACAAGAAGTTACAAACTAGGGGTTATAATACAAAATGAACTATGGCAAGTGGCTGTATGGCCAGAGGTTAAAATAAGCTTCAGCTCAAGAATTATGTTCTTGTTTAAAATACAAATGGCAGCAGTACAAAAGATTGATAGTATGAGTGCACATTTTCGGAGGTCAGAATCTTTTATGGATATGAATATGGAGTGGAATTCTGTGTGGAGGGTTTGATTTGCATTTTTAATAATGATTTATGTCTTCTTTTTTAAAGTTTCTTGTTCACTTTTGTTTCTATAGTGTTCCAGTTATTTGTTGTGCCTTCTTTATATATAAATGTGTTATACTTGGCAATAACATTTCAAGCCATAATTCATTCATTCATTCATTCATTCTCTCATTTAAAATTAAATATATAAATGTAGAAACATGGCAACTCACCAAAATATCAATTTGCAGGCATCACATTTCATGGGAAGGAAGTCTGAAGAGAAAGACAGCAAACAATTATTCTACTTGCCTAAAACTGGCAGTAAACAGTGAACATTGTTAGAATATCTCCTCCATAGCTGATGCATAAGACTTGCTCAATCCGAATTCAAAATGTTTCAAAAGGATTGCCTCACTTTTTGCACTTACAACTTTAGATTACTATATCAGATTCTGCTTTGATATTGTCTACCAATATCTATTCACAGCCATTCTGAGCACTAACCTCACTATCTGATCATTCAAAAGCAGTTTGTCTATCTCCCATGAGTTTTTCCTTCAACTTTTCTCTGTTGCATTTGCAATGACTTTTCCCAAACACTTTCTGACAGCCTTTCATGAATTAAAAAAACAATAATATGATCATCTGGAACATTTTCCATGATGGAGGGAAGGGTCATCTGCCTAATGCCTATGCTGTGGCTTTTTTTCTTTTGCCAAGCACATTTAAAACTTTGAGAATCTTACTTCCATGAAATTAGACATCTGGAATACACTGATCTTCCTTACGTATTGGAGAACACACACACACACACACACACACACACACACACACACACACGAGAGAGAGAAAGAGAGAGAGAGAGAGAGAGAGAGAGAGAGAGAGAGAGAGAGAGAGAGAGAGAGAGAGAGAGAGAGAGAGAGAGAGAGAGAGATTGATTGATTAAACTTTAATTTTCAAGGGAAATACATGAAATAGGCATAACTGCCTATCTTACATCCAGCCCTTGTTAAAACAAGAAAACAAACAAACAAATCCAATCCCTTCCACCACCCCTACCCACCCACCCACCCTCTATCCAACACAAAATTCACACAACACAGGTTACAATCAATTCGTGGTAACAAAATAACAAGTTGAAAAAAACCACAAAGTGAATTTAGAATAAGATGAAAGTATCTTGGATGACTGCATAAGAAAAGAGTGTAGTTTCAATTTACAATTCTCTAAAGATTTCGCAGGTTTTAGAGAATTGGATAGTGTGTTCCACACAGTAGCCCCTGAATAAGATAGGCTATATTTACACAAATCAATGCTTAAAAAAAACAACACTTTAATTTACAAGGGTAGTGAATTAGGCAGTAGTGCCTTTCTAACATTCAGCCCTTGAGGCAAAATATTCAAGTGAGAGAGAGAGAGAGAGAGAGAGAGAGAGAGAGAGAGAGAGAGAGAGAGAGAGAGAGAGAGAGAGAGAGAGAGAGAGAGAGAGAGAGAGGAGAGAGAGAGAGAGAGAGAGAGAGAGAGCTAATGAGAGAGAGAGAGAGAGAGAGAGAGGAGAGAGAGACGAGAGAGAGAGAGAGAGGAGAGAGAGAGAGAGAGAGAGAGAGAGAGAGAGAGAGAGAGAGAGAGAGAGAGCTATGAGAGAGAGAGAGCAGAGAGAGAGAGAGAGAGAGAGAGAGAGAGAGAGAGAGAGAGAGAGAGAGAGAGAGAGAGAGAGAGAGAGAGAGGCAAATACGTGAAGGAGCTCTAGGAAAACACTCGAGCCAACTACGAATTAGTTGGAAAAAGATACAGAGCAACTCAGCAAGGTGCGAGCAGATAAACTTATATCTTACCGAGCAATTTACAACTAGGCTCGCTACAGTGTTCTCCGATATGAGGTAGCTCAATTTTTTTTATCCTTACCTCTCCTCACAACAACAATAGACGGAGGGGGCGGGATTATTTTGCATTATAGATATCATACAATGGACATATCCTCATAATTCGCGAGGTGAGACAGACGTCTGCTGGTGTTGTGTGTGTAGTTGTGCTGTTGGTTGTCTCTCGTTACCCTAGTTGTTAAAATTCGCTGGGCGGTAAGATCATAAGTTTATCCTGGCCTTAAGCGACGGTGACCTTGTATGGCTGAAGTAGTTGTGCTCTATCCACCTCTGTATCCTTGTGGTCCAACATAATCTCGAGTGTTTTCTAGAGCTCATCTTCACGGTGAATTGTCCTCCTCTCCTGCGTTCTCGTCTCCTCTCTCTCTGCTCTCCTTCCTCTCTCTCGTCTCTCTCTGCTCTCTCTCTCTCTTCTCTCTCTCTCTCTCATCTCCCTCTCTCTCTCCTCTCTCCTTCTCTCTCTTCTCTCTCCTCCTCTGTCTCCTCTCCTTCTCTCTCTCTCCTCTCCTCTTCTTCCTCTCTCTCCTCTTCTTCTCTCTCTCCTCTCTTCTCCTTCTCTCTCTCGTCGCTCTCCTCCTCTCTCGTCCCTCGTCTCTCTCTCCTCATCTCTCATCGCTCTGCTCTCTCTCATCTCCTTCTCTCCTCTCTCCTCTCCTGCGTCTCTCTCTTCTCGTCCCTCCTCTCGTCATCCTCTCACCCTCTGCCCCTCCTCTCTTCCCTCCCTCCTACCTCTCCTTCTCTTCTTCGCTTCCTGCCCCTTCCCCCCAGCTCGCACATCCTCCCTCGTCTCTTCCTCTCAACCTGCCTCTCTCTCCCTGCCTCTCTCTCTCTCTCTCTCGCTCTCTCTCATCGGTCTCATCTCTCTCCGCTCTCACTCTCTTCGCGCTCCCTCGCCCTCCCTCTGCCTCACTCATCCCTCTCGCATCCTCGCTCTCTCCACCCTCTTACTCTCATTCTCATCGTCGACTTCCTTCCCTTCCCCCCGCCCCCCTCTCGTCTCTCTCTCGCTCGCTCCTCGTCGATCTCTCTCGCTCTCTCTCTCTCGCTCCTCTCTGCCCCACATTTGCATACTTTGCCTTCACAAGGGCGTGAATGTTAGAAAGGCCCTACTGCCTAAATTCCACTACCCTTGTAAATTAAAGTGTTGTTTTTTTTAAGCATTGATTTGTGTAAATATAGCCTATCTTATTCAGGGGCTACTGGTGTGGAACACACTATCCAATTTCTCTAAAACCTGCGAAATCTTTAGAGAATTGTAAAATTGAAACTACACTCTTCTTTCTTATGCAGTCATCCAGATACTTTCATCTTTATTCTAAATTCACTTTGTGGGTTTTTTCAACTTGTATTTTGTTACCACGAATTGATTGTAACCTGTGTTTTGTGAATTTTGTGTGGATAGAGGGTGGGTGGGTGGGTAGGGTGGTGGAAGGGATTGGATTTGTTTGTTTGTTTTCTTGTTTAACAAGGGCTGGATGTAAGATAGGCAGTTTTATGCCGATATTCATGTATTTCCATTGAAAATTGAACGTTTAATCAATCATCTCTCTCTCTCTCTCTCTCGCTCTCTCGGCTATCTCTGCTGTCCCCCGCTCTCTCTCTCTCTCGCTCTCTCTCTCGTCGCTCGCTCTCCTCTCGTATCTCTCCTCTCGTGGTGTGTGGTCCGCTGTCTGCGTGTGTGCTTGGTGGTGTGTGTGTGTCTCCAATATCGTTTAAGGTAACAGATCAGTTGTATTCCAGATGTCTTAATTTCATACAAGAATAAGTAAAGCTTCTCAAAGTTTGAAACGTGCTTAGGCAACCAAAAAGAAAAAAAAAAAAAAAAAACACAAAAAAGCTACCCAGCATACAGCACACTAGCGATTCCCACAGCACACACCCACAACACCACCCACCACACCAGCCAGCATAGGCATTAATTTATATAGCACCCTAAAAAAAAAAAAAAAAAAAAAAAAAAAAAAAAAATCCACAGGCCAGCATAGGCATAGGCGAAAGACCCCCTTCCCTCCATCATTGCGGAAAAAAGAAAAATTGTTCCAGATGATCATTATTATTGTGTTTTTTTTTTTTGTACATTCATTGATGAAAGGCTTTGGTCCCAGAAAAGGTGTTTGGGAATTCGAACAAAAAAAAAGGCAAAATTGGCAAATGCGCAACAGAGAAAAAGAAAAGTTGATGAAGGGACACAAAAAACTCACCGGGGAGATAGACAAACTGCTTTTGAATGATCAGATAGTGAGTGTTAGTGCTCAAGAAAAATGGCTGTGAAGTAGATAGTGGTAGACAAATATCAAAGCAGAATCTGATATAGTAAAGCTCAAGTTGTAAGTGCAAAAAAGTGAGGCAATCCTTTGAAACATTTTGACTGTCGGATTTGAGCATACTGTCTTATGCCATTCAGCTAATGGAGGAGATATTCTAACATGGTTCCCTGTTTCACGCGCCAGAGTTTTAGAGACAAGTAGAATCATTGTTTGCTGTCTTCTTTCTCTTCAGACTTCCTTCCCCATGAAATGTGATGTAGCCTGCACAATTGTATATTTGGTGCGATTGCCATGTTTCTACATTATATATATTTAATTTATTTAAATGAGAGAATGAATGAATGAAGAATGAATTTATGGCTTGAAATGTTAT
>JAWQFJ010002787.1:0-7500 GCA_034096865.1 Theodoxus fluviatilis
GCCACTTTGGCAAGCCACCAGCCCCCCCCCCCCCCCCCCCCTTAATATATAAAGAAAACAAGTCATACATTTTAGGATGCACAAGGCATTGTATATCTATTTGAAAACGGAAATAGCAGACACAATATCTACTTGACCATTGGCCCAAGCAAATACTTTAAAAAATTGTTTTGAGCAGAATTAAAACTTGTTTCAGAGTGATTAGAACACGTGGAATGTGTGGTGAATTACCTTCACTATATTTCTGGAATATTGAAATGTTCCAATTGTTTACCACAAAGAGACTGTTTTTAGAATTCACTTGTGAATTTATCTACAAACTTGTTTATACAGCCCACCCTTTGTTGGGGGAAGGTGGTCGGTTTGAAAGCACTTATGCATCCTTTCGGCACTGCTGTTGATGGAAACGAGGCTTTAGGTCTGACTGCACACAGGTCACAGTAACACGGCGTGCACTGAGGAGAAAGATAAGAAAATGCACTGACTGACCCGACAGAGGACGCTCTCCCCCCCCCCCCCCCCCCCCCCCCCATCCCCCAATAGACACAAACTTGGTGCCGTGTATGTGGTGTCCTCACACCAGTGTTAGAGACACTGTGTGGAAGTGGGCATGGAAATGGCACTTGGTGCAGTGTTTGTGGTGTCCACACTCCTGTGTTGGAGACACTGTGTGGGAGTGGGCATGGAAATGACACTTGGTGCAGTGTTTGTGGTGTCCACACTCCTGTGTTGGAGACACTGTGTGGGTGTGGGCATGGAAATGATACTTGGTGCAGTGTTTGTGGTGTCCACAGTCCTGTGTTGGAGACACTGTGTGGGAGTGGGCATGGAAATGACACTTGGTGCAGTGTTTGTGGTGTCCACAGTCCTGTGTTGGAGACACTGTGTGGGAGTGGGCATGGAAATGACACTTGGTGTGTTTGTGGTGTCCACACTCCTGTGTTGGAGACACTGTGTGGGAGTGGGCATGGAAATGACACTTGGTGCAGTGTTTGTGGTGTCCACACTCCTGTGTTGGAGACACTGTGTGGGAGTGGGCATGGAAATGACACTTGGTGCAGTGTTTGTGGTGTCCACACTCCTGTGTTGGAGACACTGTGTGGGAGTGGGCATGGAAATGACACTTGGTGCAGTGTTTGTGGTGTCCACACTCCTGTGTTGGAGACACTGTGTGGGAGTGGGCATGGAAATGGCACTTGGTGCAGTGTTTGTGGTGTCCACACTCCTGTGTTGGAGACACTGTGTGGGAGTGGGCATGGAAATGACACTTGGTGCAGTGTTTGTGGTGTCCACACTCCTGTGTTGGAGACACTGTGTGGGAGTGGGCATGGAAATGACACTTGGTGCAGTGTTTGTGGTGTCCACACTCCTGTGTTGGAGACACTGTGTGGGAGTGGGCATGGAAATGACACTTGGTGCTGTGTTTGTGGTGTCCACACTCCTGTGTTGGAGACACTGTGTGGGAGTGGGCATGGAAATGACACTTGCTGTGTTTGTGGTGTCCACACTCCTGTGTTGGAGACACTGTGTGGGAGTGGGCATGGAAATGACATTTGGTGCCCTGTTTTTAGTGTCCACACTCCTGTGTTGGAGACACTGTGTGGGAGTGGGCATGGAAATGACACTTGGTGCAGTGTTTGTGGTGTCCACACTCCAGTGTTGGAGACACTGTGTGGGAGTGGGCATGGAAATGACACTTGGTGCAGTGTTTGTGGTGTCCACACTCCTGTGTTGGAGACACTGTGTGGGAGTGGGCATGGAAATGACACTTGGTGCTGTGTTTGTGGTGTCCACACTCCTGTGTTGGAGACACTGTGTGGGAGTGGGCATGGAAATGGCACTTGCTGTGTTTGTGGTGTCCACACTCCTGTGTTGGAGACACTGTGTGGGAGTGGGCATGGAAATGACACTTGGTGCTGTGTTTGTGGTGTCCACACTCCAGTGTTGGAGACACTGTGTGGGAGTGGGCATGGAAATGACACTTGGTGCTGTGTTTGTGGTGTCCACACTCCAGTGTTGGAGACACTGTGTGGGAGTGGGCATGGAAATGACACTTGGTGCTGTGTTTGTGGTGTCCACACTCCAGTGTTGGAGACACTGTGTGGGAGTGGGCATGGAAATGACACTTGGTGCAGTGTTTGTGGTGTCCACACTCCAGTGTTGGAGACACTGTGTGGGAGTGGGCATGGAAATGACACTTGGTGCAGTGTTTGTGGTGTCCACACTCCTGTGTTGGAGACACTGTGTGGGAGTGGGCATGGAAATGACACTTGGTGCAGTGTTTGTGGTGTCCACACTCCAGTGTTGGAGACACTGTGTGGGAGTGGGCATGGAAATGACACTTGGTGTGTTTGTGGTGTCCACACTCCAGTGTTGGGGACACTGTGTGGGAGTGGGCATGGAAATGACACTTGGTGCAGTGTTTGTGGTGTCCACACTCCAGTGTTGGGGACACTGTGTGGGAGTGGGCATGGAAATGACACTTGGTGCTGTGTTTGTGGTGTCCACACTCCAGTGTTGGGGACACTGTGTGGGAGTGGGCATGGAAATGACACTTGGTGTGTTTGTGGTGTCCACACTCCAGTGTTGGAGACACTGTGTGGGAGTGGGATTGAAAATGACACTTGTGCTGTGTTTGTGGTGTCCACACTCCAGTGTTGGGGACACTGTGTGGGAGTGGGCATGGAAATGACACTTGCTGTGTTTGTGGTGTCCACACTCCAGTGTTGGGGACACTGTGTGGGAGTGGGCATGGAAATGACACTTGGTGCTGTGTTTGTGGTGTCCACACTCCAGTGTTGGGGACACTGTGTGGGAGTGGGCATGGAAATGACACTTGCTGTGTTTGTGGTGTCCACACTCCAGTGTTGGGGACACTGTGTGGGAGTGGGCATGGAAATGACACTTGCTGTGTTTGTGGTGTCCACACTCCAGTGTTGGAGACACTGTGTGGGAGTGGGCATGGAAATGACACTTGCTGTGTTTGTGGTGTCCACACTCCAGTGTTGGAGACACTGTGTGGGAGTGGGCATGGAAATGACACTTGCTGTGTTTGTGGTGTCCACACTCCAGTGTTGGAGACACTGTGTGGGAGTGGGCATGGAAATGACACTTGGTGCAGTGTTTGTGGTGTCCACACTCCAGTGTTGGAGACAGTGTGGGAGTGCGCTTGGAAAAGACAATTGGTGCAGTGTTTGTGGTGTCCACACTCCAGTGTTGGAGACACTGTGTGGGAGTGGGCATGGAAATCTCTGTGTGTGAAGGATGTGGGTGGCTTGGTCTGTATTCCGAACAGAGTTGCCTCCCTTACCTACTGGGACCTTGAACAAATTGCAGGTGTTTCCTGTACTAGTAAATTGCATCACATTACTTTCTGAATTATTATTTCCATGTTTTTGCATGCTTCATTCAAAACTCACTCTTTTAGAAAGTAAATAGCATAATGAGCATGAGACTACTCATTCCTGTTGAAATGAGAGAACTTTGTGTATAAACAATGTTTTTGTGTATGGTGGACTTGGCAGTACCAATACTGGAGGAAGTATTACTTAAGAACAAAATTAGAGTTCCTACATTTCTGAAGGTGACTGCTCTGTATACTACTGACTAAAGATGAAATATGTGTTTACCATAGTACTTTTTGACTCACATGCGAAGCAAAAGTGAGTCTATGTACTGAGCCGTGTCGTCCGTCCGTCCGGGCGTCCGTCCGGGCGGGCGTCCGTCCGTCGCGTAAAAAACTTAAACGTTGGATTTTTCTCGGAGACTATTAAGTTATCAACACCAAATGTGGCATGATGGTGTATGATGACAAGGCCTCAAAAAACATACATAGTGACTTGACCTTGCTTTAAGGTCAAGGTCACAGGATCCATAATTGTGGTCTCAAAAACAGTATTCTTTCACATTTTCCCAATTTTCTCCCACGTTATTGAGAATGGCGACCTCAGCTACAAGTGGTATATAGGTCAAAGCAAGCCCTATCTTTTGATACCAGTTTGGTTGACCTTGCTTCAAGGTCAAGGTCACAGGAGCTCTTCAAAGTTGGATTGTATACATATTTTGAAGTGACCTTGACCCTGAACTATGGAAGATAACTGTTTCAAACTTAATAATTATGTGGGGCACATGTTATACTTTCATCATGAGACACATTTGGTCACATATCATCAAGGTCAAGGTCACTTTGACCCTTATGAAATGTGACCAAAATGGGGTAGTGAACCACTAAAAGTGACTATATCTCATGGTAGAAAGTGCCAATAAGCACCATTGTGCTTCCTATGTCTTGAATTAACAGCTTTGTGTTGCATGACCTTGGATGACCTTGACCTTGGGTCAAGGTCACATGTATTTTGGTAGGAAAAATGTGTAAAGCATTTCTTTGTGTATGATGTCATTGGTAGGTTTAGTTGTTTGACCTTGACCTTGAAGGTCACATGAAGGTCAAGGTCATATAAAGGTCAAGGTCAAGCATGTGAGTCGTATGGGCATTGCCCTTCTTGTTATCGTTAGTAAGTTGTATTTTTATCATAGTGCTTTTCATTTTTAGTGAGTTGTATGTTTATCTTTGTGCTTTTCATTTTTGTGGCCTGTGTGTTTATCACAGTGCTTTTCATTTTTAGTGAGCTGTGTCTATCACAGTATTTCATACTGTAAGTGAATTGTGTGTTTATCTTTGTGCTTTTCATTTTTGTGACCTGTATGTTTATCTTTGTGCTTTTCATTTTTAGCGAGCTGTGTGTTTATCATAATATTTTCATCGTTAGCGAGCTGTATATTTATCATAATATTTTCATTGTTAGCTATCATATTGCTTTTAATTGTTAGTGAGCTGTGTACATCCCAAGAGCCAAAGCAGTGCTAATATTAATAACTTACTGATTTTTCTGACAGGTTTCAGCAGCATGCTAATGAGCTTTTATGTTATCACGACTCGTGAAGTGTTTCTGTCGGGAGCCTGGTTGCTTTGTTGGCTGATTAAATGTCTTCATGCTTGCCTTTTGCTTGTTTGTTTGTTTGTTTTGAGTGTTCATTCTGTTTGGGGAAATCCCTTGTGGCAAAGAGGCAGTGTTTTGGAAAAGAAAAAAAACAACCCGAAGGATATATTTAAATATCCATGTATTCACCAAGCACCTGATGCATGTGTAGGAGTACAAGCTGGTCTTGTCAGTGACAGGAAGGGAGGGAACACTACACTAGAGTCAGCAATGGCAGTGTGAGTGGTGGGGAGACCTACACATGTGTCACTGTGAAGTCAGCAGTGGCAGTGTGAGTGGTGGGGAGACCTACACATGTGTCACTGTGAAGTCAGCAGTGGCAGTGTGAGTGGTGGGGAGACCTACACATGCGTCACTGTGAAGTCAGCAGTGGCAGTGTGAGTGGTGGGGAGACCCACACATGTGTCACTGTGAAGTCAGCAGTGGCAGTGTGAGTGGCAGGGAGACCTACACATGCGTCACTGTGAAGTCAGCAGTGGCAGTGTGAGTGGTGAGATCAACACATGTGTCACTGTGAAGTCAGCAGTGGCAGTGTGAGTGGTGGGGAGACCTACACATGTGTCACTGTGAAGTCAGCAGTGGCAGTGTGAGTGGTGGGAAGACCTACACATGCGTCACTGTGAAGTCAGCAGTGGCAGTGTGAGTGGTGGGGAGACCTACACACGTGTCACTGTGAAGTCAGCAATGGCAGTGTGAGTGGTGGGGAGACCTACACATGTGTCACTGTGAAGTCAGCAGTGGCAGTGTGAGTGGTGGGGAGACCTACACATGTGTCACTGTGAAGTCAGCAGTGGCAGTGTGAGTGGTGGGGAGACCTACACATACGTCACTGTGAAGTCAGCAGTGGCAGTGTGAGTGGTGGGGAGACCTACACATGCGTCACTGTGAAGTCAGCAGTGGCAGTGTGAGTGGTGGGGAGACCTACACGTCACTGTGAAGTCAGCAGTGGCAGTGTGAGTGGTGGGGAGACCTACACATGTGTCACTGTGAAGTCAGCAATGGCAGTGTGAGTGGTGGGGAGACCTACACTTGTGTCACTGTGAAGTCAGCAGTGGCAGTGTGAGTGGTGGGGAGACCTACACATGCGTCACTGTGAAGTCAGCAGTGGCAGTGTCACTGTGAAGTAAGAGAGAATACAAAATGGCTATATAAATTTAAAAAAAGTTATAGTATAACTTATTCTGCATAGAAATAGATTCCAACAGGAGAAAATGTGGAAATGATGTTTACCTTACTGACGAAAAAGAAGAATTAAAAAAATATTTTCTAGATTTTAGAGTTTTTTTAATGCAGTGCATGTGGTGGCCTTCTTGCCTAGCTGCCGCACTAACCCTAGGGTTTAGACATTTTTTCCTTGCAGTCTGTAGTACTCAGCATGTGTGTCTATAACGTGGTAGTGCTCGTTTACTGGAAAGAGAACTGTTTCATACCAGCCCTATCGTCACCGCCATTTCCCCACTTAACCATGCATACCTCCACTTCCCAGCAAACCTTGCAGTTATTTCTGTTTTTACTTTGGGAATCCTGCAGTTTATCTTTTACCTACAATCCCATGAAAGCTCCTTTACCAACATAGTAACACTATTATTTTGATGGAAGTTTCCCTGCCAGAGATTCAAGACAGAACTCAAGTTATCAATTGTGAAGGACATGTTGAACATTTTCATCAGTGCTGGTCCTTTGCACCCAAGTCAAACTGATAAAATGGACTGCTTTGTCTTCATATACATCATATCAGGCAAAGAGGACAGCAATGCAACAAGACAACTGCAAACATCACATTCATATGCAACAGTCACTGCATATATTCACAGGCAAAAGTTCAACGGTTCAAAAGTGTACTGCCTTGAACAAAAAGCCCTTTTTGATTTCATGAGAAGTTTCAGACTGGGTCATTGAATCATTTGAAGCAGCAGCAGCAGCAGCAGCAGCAGCAGCAGAGTAAAGGGGGAGGGGAGGCAGGTGAAGAAGAGAAGGGAGAAGAGGAGGAAGAGTGGGGGATGGGGGGTAGAGGAGGAGGTGCAGAAGGAACAGAAGGAGGAGCAGGAGGAGAAGGGGGAGGGGTAGAGGGGATGGGGGGAGGAGGGTGGAGCAGGTGGGGGAGGAGCAGGGGAAGAGAAGGAGGAGGGGGAGGGAGAGGGGGCGGAGGATGAGGAGGGGGAGGAGGAGGAGGAGGAGGAGGAAGAGGAGGAGGGGGAGGGAGAGGGGGAGGAGGAGGAGGAGGGAGGAGGAGGAGGAGGAGAAGCAGGTGAGTGACAATTATGAAGACACCCTAGACAAGTCACTCCAAACATGCAACTTCACATCTCATCCAGGCTAGCAGGACGTCAGTCCCTCACTGGGATCAGAACAAGGGGCGGGATTGCAGTTCTCAGGCAGGGACAGTCGGTCAAAGGTCAGGGACAGTCGGTCAAAGGTCAGGGACAGTCGGTCAAAGGTCAGGGACAGTCGGTCAAAGGTCAGGGACAGTCGGTCAAAGGTCAAGGCCACCTCCAAGGCC
>JAWQFJ010002787.1:10000-48856 GCA_034096865.1 Theodoxus fluviatilis
AATACATATATGTTCTGTCTCAGACTGCACATCTTGTCTGAAAGCTTTATTTTTTCTATTCTTACAGAGAGAAAAGTGAAACTTAGTGTTTGAAGCCAATTTGTGAGCTTGCCTTCGGCAATGACCAGGAGGAGAAGGTGACATGCTCTGGATTTTGTACGTTCATAGTGTGACACAGTAAGTTCATAGTGTGACATTGTTTGCTCATAGTGTGACAGTATGTTCAAAGTGTGACCTAGTACATTCAAAAGAGTGACATAGGAGACATGTCTTTCTGTGTCAGTTGATTGGAAAGTGTTTTAAAAACCACTTAATTAGCAGTAGTGAGTATTTTTAAACATGCTGTGGTATTCATCAAAATATGAACGCCAAATGGAAAAACTCAACCAGTCAGATGCTGTGGCCCGTCAGCTTGTGAGTTACATCATCTTCGCCGTCTCCTCCGCACCCCTCTCCTCGGACCAGTCCACTTGTGTGGCCCACCTGCTTGTGAGTTACATCATCTTCGCCGTCTCTTCCGCACCCCTCTCCTCGGACCAGTCCACTTGTGTGGCCAACCTCCAGAATTCTAACCCTGGCAGCTAGGGTGTCATGGGAAGGAATGCAAGGAATGAGGCAAGGTGGTATGCCACGCTGCGCTCTGTGTGGGATGATGGTGGTATGCCACGCTGCGCTCTGTGTGGGATGATGGTGGTATGCCACGCTGCGCTCTGTGTGGGATGATGGTGGTATGCCACGCTGCTCTCTGTGTGGGATGATGGTGGTATGCCACGCTGCTCTGTGTGGGATGATGGTGGTATGCCACGCTGCGCTCTGTGTGGGATGATGGTGGTATGCCACGCTGTGTGGGATGATGGTGGTATGCCATGCTGCGCTCTGTGTGGGATGATGGTGGTATGCCACGCTGCGCTGTGTGGGATGATGGTGGTATGCCACGCTGCGCTGTGTGTGGGATGATGGTGGTATGCCACGCTGCGCTCTGTGTGGGATGATGGTGGTATGCCACGCTGCGCTCTGTGTGGGATGATGGTGGTATGCCACGCTGCGCTGTGTGGGATGATGGTGGTATGCCACGCTGCGCTCTGTGTGGATGATGGTGGTATGCCATGTTGCGCTCTGTGTGGGATGATGGTGGTATGCCATGCTGCGCTCTGTGTGGGATGATGGTGGTATGCCATGCTGTGCTGTGTTGGATGATGGTGGTATGCCACGCTGCCCTCTGTGTGGGATGATGGTGGTATGCCACGCTGCGCTCTGTGTGGGATGATGGTGGTATGCCACGCTGCGCTCTGTGTGGGATGATGGTGGTATGCCACGCTGCGCTCTGTGTGGGATGATGGTGGTATGCCACGCTGCGCTGTGTGGGATGATGGTGGTATGCCACGCTGCGCTCTGTGTGGGATGATGGTGGTATGCCACGCTGCGCTGTGTGTGGGATGATGGTGGTATGCCACGCTGTGTGTGGGATGATGGTGGTATGCCACGCTGCGCTCTGTGTGGGATGATGGTGGTATGCCACGCTGCGCTCTGTGTGGGATGATGGTGGTATGCCACGCTGCGCTCTGTGTGGGATGATGGTGGTATGCCACGCTGTGCTGTGTGTGGATGATGGTGGTATGCCACGCTGCGCTCTGTGTGGGATGATGGTGGTATGCCACGCTGCGCTCTGTGTGGGATGATGGTGGTATGCCACGCTGCGCTCTGTGTGGGATGATGGTGGTATGCCACGCTGCGCTCTGTGTGGGATGATGGTGGTATGCCACGCTGCGCTGTGTGGGATGATGGTGGTATGCCACGCTGTGTGGGATGATGGTGGTATGCCACGCTGCGCTGTGTGTGGGATGATGGTGGTATGCCACGCTGTGTGGGATGATGGTGGTATGCCACGCTGCGCTCTGTGTGGGATGATGGTGGTATGCCATGCTGCGCTCTGTGTGGGATGATGGTGGTATGCCACGCTGCGCTCTGTGTGGGATGATGGTGGTATGCCACGCTGCGCTCTGTGTGGGATGATGGTGGTATGCCACGCTGCGCTGTGTGGGATGATGGTGGTATGCCACGCTGCGCTCTGTGTGGGATGATGGTGGTATGCCACGCTGCGCTCTGTGTGGGATGATGGTGGTATGCCACGCTGCGCTCTGTGTGGGATGATGGTGGTATGCCACGCTGCGCTCTGTGTGGGATGATGGTGGTATGCCACGCTGCGCTGTGTGGGATGATGGTGGTATGCCACGCTGCGCTCTGTGTGGGATGATGGTGGTATGCCACGCTGCGCTGTGTGGGATGATGGTGGTATGCCACGCTGCTGTGTGGGATGATGGTGGTATGCCACGCTGCGCTCTGTGTGGGATGATGGTGGTATGCCACGCTGCTCTGTGTGGGATGATGGTGGTATGCCACGCTGCGCTGTGTGGGATGATGGTGGTATGCCACGCTGTGTGTGGGATGATGGTGGTATGCCACGCTGCTCTGTGTGGGATGATGGTGGTATGCCACGCTGCGCTGTGTGGGATGATGGTGGTATGCCACGCTGCGCTCTGTGTGGGATGATGGTGGTATGCCACGCTGCGCTGTGTGGGATGATGGTGGTATGCCACGCTGTGTGGGATGATGGTGGTATGCCACGCTGTGTGGGATGATGGTGGTATGCCACGCTGTGCTGTGTGGGATGATGGTGGTATGCCATGCTGTGCTGTGTGGGATGATGGTGGTATGCCACGCTGTGCTGTGTGGGATGATGGTGGTATGCCATGCTGCGCTGTGTGTGGGATGATGGTGGTATGCCACGCTGCGCTGTGTGTGGGATGATGGTGGTATGCCACGCTGCGCTGTGTGGGATGATGGTGGTATGCCATGCTGTGCTGTGTGTGGGATGATGGTGGTATGCCACGCTGTGTGTGGGATGATGGTGGTATGCCACGCTGTGTGGGATGATGGTGGTATGCCACGCTGTGTGGGATGATGGTGGTATGCCACGCTGTGCTGTGTGGGATGATGGTGGTATGCCACGCTGTGATGTGTGGGATGATGGTGGTATGCCACGCTGTGCTGTGTGGGATGATGGTGGTATGCCACGCTGTGCTGTGTGGGATGATGGTAGTATGCCACGTCATGTGGGATGATGGTGGTATGCCACACAGTGTGGGATGATGGTGGTATGCCACGCTGTGTGTGGGATGATGGTGGTATGCCACGCTGTGTGTGGGATGATGGTGGTATGCCACGCTGTGTGGGATGATGGTATGCCACGCTGTGCTGTGTGGGATGATGGTGGTATGCCACGCTGTGCTGTGTGGAATGATGGTGGTATGCCACGCTGCGCTGTGTGTGGGATGATGGTGGTATGCCATGCTGTGCTGTGTGTGGGATGATGGTGGTATGCCACGCTGCGCTCTGTGTGGGATGATGGTGGTATGCCACGCTGTGTGGGATGATGGTGGTATGCCACGCTGTGCTGTGTGGGATGATGGTGGTATGCCACGCTGTGCTGTGTGTGGAATGATGGTGGTATGCCATGCAGCGCTGTGTGTGGGATGATGGTAGTATGCCACGCTGTGTGGGATGATGGTGGTATGCCACGCTACGCTCTGTGTGGGATGATGGTGGTATGCCACGCTGTGTGGGATGATGGTGGTATGCCACGCTGTGTGGGATGATGGTGGTATGCCACGCTGTGCTGTGTGTGGGATGATGGTGGTATGCCACGCTGTGCTGTGTGTGGGATGATGGTGGTATGCCACGCTACGCTTTGTGGGATGATGGTGGTATGCCATACTGCGCTCTGTGTGGGATGATGGTGGTATGCCACGCTGTGTGGGATGATGGTGGTATGCCACGCTGTGTGAAATGATGGTGGTATGCCACGCTGTGCTGCGTGGGATGATGGTGGTATGCCACACTGTGCTGTGTGGGATGATGGTGGTATGCCATGCTGTGCTGTGTGGGATGATGGTGGTATGCCACGCTGCGCTCTGTGTGGGATGATGGTGGTATGCCACGCTGCGCTGTGTGTGGGATGACGGTGGTATGCCACGCTGTGCTGTGTGTGGGATGATGGTGGTATACCACGCTGCGCTCTGTGTGGGATGATGGTGGTATGCCACGCTGTATTGTGTGGGATGATTGTGGTATGCCACGCTGTGCTGTGTGGGATGATGGTGGTATGCCATGCTGTGCTGTGTGTGGGATGATGGTGGTAGGCCATGCTGCGCTGTGTGTGGGATGATGGTGGTATGCCACGCTGCGCTCTGTGTGGGATGATGGTGGTATGCCACGCTGCGCTGTGTGTGGGATGACGGTGGTATGCCACGCTGTGCTGTGTGTGGGATGATGGTGGTATACCACGCTGCGCTCTGTGTGGGATGATGGTGGTATGCCACGCTGTATTGTGTGGGATGATTGTGGTATGCCACGCTGTGCTGTGTGGGATGATGGTGGTATGCCATGCTGTGCTGTGTGTGGGATGATGGTGGTAGGCCATGCTGCGCTGTGTGTGGGATGATGGTGGTATGCCACGCTGTGCTCTGTGTGGGATGATGGTAGTATGCCACGCTGCGCTCTGTGTGGGATGATGGTGGTATGCCACGCTGTGCTGTGTGGGATGACGGTGGTATGCCACGCTGTGTGGGATGATGGTGGTATACCACGCTGCGCTCTGTGTGGGATGATGGTGGTATGCCATGCTGCGCTGTGTGTGGGATGATGGCGGTATGCCACGCTGTGCTCTGTGTGGGATGATGGTGGTATGCCACGCTGCGCTCTGTGTGGGATGATGGTGGTATGCCACGCTGCGCTCTGTGTGGGATGATGGTGGTATACATCGCTGTGCTGTGTGTGGGATGATGGTGGTATGCCACGCTGTGCTGTGTGGGATGATGGTGGTATGCCACGCTGTGTGGAATGATGGTGGTATGCCACGCTGTGTGTGGGATGATGGTGGTATGCCACGCTGTGTGGGATGATGGTGGTATGCCACGCTGTGTGGGATGATGGTGGTATGCCACGCTGTGTGGGATGATGGTGGTATGCCACGCGCTGTGTGGGATGATGGTGGTATGCCACGCTGTGCTGTGTGGGATGATGGTGGTATGCCACACTGTGTGGGATGATGGTGGTATGCCACGCTGTGCTCTGTGTGGGATGATGGTGGTATGCCACGCTGTGTGGGATGATGGTGGTATGCCACGCTGTGTGGGATGATGGTGGTATGCCACGCTGTGTGTGGGATGATGGTGGTATGCCACGCTGTGCTGTGTGGGATGATGGTGGTATGCCACGCTGTGTGTGGGATGATGGTGGTATGCCACGCTGCGCTCTGTGTGGGATGATGGTGGTATGCCACGCTGTGTGTGGGATGATGGTGGTATGCCACGCTGTGCTGTGTGGATGATGGTGGTATGCCACGCGCTGTGTGTGGGATGATGGTGGTATGCCACGCTGTCTGTGTGGGATGATGGTGGTATGCCACGCTGTGCTTGTGTGGGATGATGGTGGTATGCCAGCGCTGTGTGTGGGATGATGGTGGTATGCCATGCCGCGCTGTGTGTGGGATGATGGTGGTATGCCACGCTGTGTGGGATGATGGTGGTATGCCTCACGCTGCTCTGTGTGGGATGATGGTGGTATGCCACGCTGTGTGGGATGATGGTGGTATGCCACGCTGCGCTCTGTGTGGGATGATGGTGGTATGCCACGCTGCTGTGTGGGATGATGGTGGTATGCCATGCTGTGTGGGATGATGGTGGTATGCCACGCTGTGTGGGATGATGGTGGTATGCCACGCTGCGCTGTGTGGGATGATGGTGGTATGCCACGCTGCGCTCTGTGTGGGATGATGGTGGTATGCCACGCTGCGCTCTGTGTGGGATGATGGTGGTATGCCACGCTGGCTGTGTGGGATGATGGTGGTATGCCACGCTGTCTGTGTGGGATGATGGTGGTATGCCAGCGCGCTGTGTGGGATGATGGTGGTATGCCACGCTGTGTGGGATGATGGTGGTATGCCACGCTGCGCTCTGTGTGGGATGATGGTGGTATGCCACGCTGCGCTCTGTGTGGGATGATGGTGGTATGCCACGCTGCGCTCTGTGTGGGATGATGGTGGTATGCCACGCTGCTCTGTGTGGGATGATGGTGGTATGCCACGCTGCGCTGTGTGGGATGATGGTGGTATGCCACGCTGTGCTGTGTGGGATGATGGTGGTATGCCACGCTGTGTGGGATGATGGTGGTATGCCACCTTGCTCTGTGTGGGATGATGGTGGTATGCCTCACCTTGCTCTGTGTGGGATGATGGGTCCCCACTTGTCCAAGCAGGTGCTGGACATGCCCAGGTCCTTCAGACACTTCTGCAGCATGTCTGGGAAGGGTTTCTTGTAGATTCCCTCCAGCACCGCACTGACCAGAGTCCAGCCGTGGGTGGTGTACAAGTACTTGCCTGCACAACAAGTGACAGGAATCAGGGCGACTTTCTTGCCTTAAATGCGGACATTTCTTTTATTTTAATTTCATAATCATCCCATGACACAAGATGAGCAGACCTCTGGAGAAAGCTCGCTGCACACTGGACGTTTCAAACTAACTGGCGTGCCAGTGGTGGTGGCAGGAGGATGAAAAGTAGGAGGTGGAGGAGCAAGAGGTGGAGGAATAGGAGAAGGAGGAGGAAGAAGAGCAGGAGGTGGAGGAGTAGGAGAAGGAGGAGGAAGAAGAGCAGGAGGTGGAGGAAGAAGAGCCGGAGGTGGAGGAGTAGGAGAAGGAGGAGGAAGAAGAGCAGATGGAGGAGGAAGTAGAGCAGGAGGTGGAGGAATATGAGAGGGAGGAGGAAGAAGAGCAGGAGGTGGAGGAGTAGGAGAAGGAGGAGGAAGAAGAGCAGATGGAGGAGGAAGTAGAGCCGGAGGTGGAGGAGTAGGAGAAGGAGGAGAGAGGAGGAGAAGAGCAGGAGGGGAGGAGAGAGAGGTGAGGAGCAGGAGGTGAGGAGAGAGAAGGAGAGAATGGAGGAGGAAGAAGAGCAGGAGGTGGAGGAGCAGGAGATAGAGGGGCGGGAGGAGGAGAGGCAGCAGAAGGGGGAGGAAGAAGAGCAGGAGGTGGAGGAGAGAGGAGAGAGAGGGGGGAGGAGGAGGAGGCAGAGCAGGGCGGGAGGAGGAGAGGCAGCAGAAGGGGGAGGAAGAAGAGCAGGAGGTGGAGGAGCAGGAGGTGGAGGAGCAGGAGGTGGAGGAGCAGGAGATAGAAGGGCGGGAGGAGGAGAGGCAGCAGAAGGGGGAGGAAGAAGAGCAGAAGGTGGAGGAGCAGGAGATAGAGGGGTGGGAGGAGGAGAGGCAGCAGCAGAAGCACCAAGGGGAGGAGCAGCAGGAGGAGGGAAGCAAGAGGAGGAGGAGGAGGAGGAGGAGGAGGAGGAGGAGGAGGGAAGAGGAGGAGAGATGCAGTAGCAGGACTAGTGACCTTTACCCTGACGTCACAACTGGGACTCTCTATGACATCAGTGCTGCTCAACATCAACATCCCCTCCACCCCACCCCCCCCCCCACCACCCCCCCCCCCCCCCCCTCCCCCCAATCCCTGAGTTTTAAGGATTAAATGCCCATTCTTTTCTTTGTCATATACACTTTTGATTGTCCAACAAAATGCAGAAAAACCTTTTCCAGGAGTACTTATGAGTGGAGACAGACCCCATCCATGTCACTCTAATTGTGAAGTTATACTGCTGAATTTTAAAGAATTTTAAAGCAGAAAAAGCAAAATTTGGCAGACTGATAAAATGAAAGTTTTTAAGAAATGGAAATCTAATTTTAAAAAGAAAAACAAAAACAAAGGAAATCTGCCACAAAGGGGAGAATCCCCACCGGTCCCTGTCCTTCAAAGTGACGCCAACCTGGCTTGTGAACAAGGGGGTCATCCTGGAAGAGCTTGAGAGATTCTGTCACAGACTTGCAGGGGGTCATGATGTGGTACTCCTTCGTGGCAAACTCCCCTCTGTCCTCCTCCTCCTCCTCCTCGTTGTCTGCCGCAGTCGTGCTGTCCTTGCTCCCTCCAGACTTCCCCTTGGCATCCTTCTCCTGCGACGCAGCAACAACAGGAGTCAGTGGGGAAGGCTCAGTGATGGACTCAGGCAAAGATGGTGGAGCTGGATTGGACATGAGTTGAGGAGAGGTGGAGAGAACGACTGTGAGGCAGCAACAACAGGAGTCAGTGGGGAAGGCTCAGTGATGGACTCAGGCAAAGATGGTGGAGCTGGATTGGACATGAGGAGAGGTGGAGAGAACGACTGCGAGACAGCAACAACAGGAGTCAGTGGGGAAGGCACAGTGATGGACTCAGGCAAAGATGGTGGAGCTGGATTGGACATGAGTTGAGGAGAGGTGGAGAGAACGACTGTGAGACAGCACTTGGGTGGGCACCAGAAGGGAAACGATCTGTGGGAAGACCAAAGGAGACCTGGAGACGGGCCACACTAGTGGACTTGTCCGAGGAGAGGGGTGTGGGAAAGACAGCCAAGCTGGCGGGCCACACTAGTGAACTCCTCCAAGGTGAGGGGTGTGGGAAAGACAGCCAAGCTGGCGGGCCACACCAGTGGACTTGTCCGAGGAGAGGGGTGTGGGAAAGACAGCCAAGCTGGCGGGCCACACTAGTGGACTTGTCCGAGGAGAGGGGTGTGGGAACGACAGCCAAGCTGGCGGGCCACACTAGTGGACTTGTCCGAGGAGAGGGGTGTGGGAAAGACAGCCAAGCTGGCGGGCCACAACATCTGATTGGCTGCATTTTTGCAACTTTTCCCCAGATTCTTATGTCACTCTGTCAGTCTGTGTGTGAATCACAGCAGATTCACTGCAGATTAATGACCAAGATAACTTGCCAATCAGATGTTGTGACGCGACAGTTTGTGTGGCCCGCCAGCTTGTGTGGCCCGCCAGCTTGTGTGGCCCGCCAGCTTGTGTGGCCCGCCAGCTTGTGTGGCCCGCCAGCTTGTGTGGCCCGCCAGCTTGTGTGGCCCGCCAGCTTGGGTGTCTTTCCCACACCCCTCTCCTCGGACGAGTCCACTAGTGTGGCCCGTCTCTGGAAGCTTGTCCTCAGCGCCTAAAAGAGTTACATAAATATTCCTCTCCTCCAATGACTGCCGCCACTGGACTTGCTGTTCTGTTGGATCACATTCTTAGTAGGCCACACACACATTCTTAGTAGGCCACACACACATTCTTAGTAGGCCACACACACATTCTTAGTAGGCCACACACACATTCTTAGTAGGCCACACACACATTCTTAGTAGGCCACACACACATTCTTAGTAGGCCACACACACATTCTTAGTAGGCCACACACACATTCTTAGTAGGCCACACACACATTCTTAGTAGGCCACACACACATTCTTAGTAGGCCACACACACATTCTTAGTAGGCCACACACACATTCTTAGTAGGCCACACACACATTCTTAGTAGGCCACACACACATTCTTAGTAGGCCACACACACATTCTTAGTAGGCCACACACACATTCTTAGTAGGCCACACACACATTCTTAGTAGGCCACACACACATTCTTAGTAGGCCACACACACATTCTTAGTAGGCCACACACACATTCTTAGTAGGCCACACACACATTCTTAGTAGGCCACACACACATTCTTAGTAGGCCACACACACATTCTTAGTAGGCCACACACACATTCTTAGTAGGCCACACACACATTCTTAGTAGGCCACACACACATTCTTAGTAGGCCACACACACATTCTTAGTAGGCCACACACACATTCTTAGTAGGCCACACACACATTCTTAGTAGGCCACACACACATTCTTAGTAGGCCACACACACATTCTTAGTAGGCCACACACACATTCTTAGTAGGCCACACACACATTCTTAGTAGGCCACACACACATTCTTAGTAGGCCACACACACATTCTTAGTAGGCCACACACACATTCTTAGTAGGCCACACACACATTCTTAGTAGGCCACACACACATTCTTAGTAGGCCACACACACATTCTTAGTAGGCCACACACACATTCTTAGTAGGCCACACACACATTCTTAGTAGGCCACACACACATTCTTAGTAGGCCACACACACATTCTTAGTAGGCCACACACACATTCTTAGTAGGCCACACACACATTCTTAGTAGGCCACACACACATTCTTAGTAGGCCACACACACATTCTTAGTAGGCCACACACACATTCTTAGTAGGCCACACACACATTCTTAGTAGGCCACACACACATTCTTAGTAGGCCACACACACATTCTTAGTAGGCCACACACACATTCTTAGTAGGCCACACACACATTCTTAGTAGGCCACACACACATTCTTAGTAGGCCACACACACATTCTTAGTAGGCCACACACACATTCTTAGTAGGCCACACACACATTCTTAGTAGGCCACACACACATTCTTAGTAGGCCACACACACATTCTTAGTAGGCCACACACACATTCTTAGTAGGCCATACACACATTCTTAGTAGGCCACACACACATTCTTAGTAGGCCACACACACATTCTTAGTAGGCCACACACACATTCTTAGTAGGCCACACACACATTCTTAGTAGGCCACACACACATTCTTAGTAGGCCACACACACATTCTTAGTAGGCCACACACACATTCTTAGTAGGCCACACACACATTCTTAGTAGGCCACACACACATTCTTAGTAGGCCACACACACATTCTTAGTAGGCCACACACACATTCTTAGTAGGCCACACACACATTCTTAGTAGGCCACACACACATTCTTAGTAGGCCACACACACAAAACAGTTGTAGTTTTAGTAACCCTTCCAACCCCCTTTTTCTGCTGACCCTAAAAAAGAAATAAAAAAGATGGAAAACGAAAGAAAAAGAAAGAAAAAGAAAGAAAATAGAAAGAAAGATAAGGAAAATAGAAAAAAAAGAAAAAGAAAGAAAAAATGAGCAAGAAAGTAGAAAGCAAAGGAAAAAAAGAAAGAACAAAGAACAAAAAGTAGACAATACAAATGAAAGGAAAAAGATAAGAAAAGAGAAAGAAAAAAAGAAAGAAAAAAGAAAAAAAAGAAAGAAAAAAGAAAGAAAAAGAAATAAAATAGAAAGAAAAAGAAAGAAAAGGATAGAAAAAGAAAGAAAATAGAAAGAAAAAGAAAGAAAAAGATAGAAAACAGAAAGAAAAGAAATTGATGGCAAACAGTGAGCTGTCCCATCCTCCCTGTCCTGTGAGCACTCAGGGAATCCAGTTTCAGTATTTTTTTAAACATTTTCCAGTGAAAGAAAGCTTGCTTTATGTTCAATCTGAACTCCTCTGAAAAGAACAAAAGAACAAAGAACAAAAGGGGCAAAGTTCAGGCCTACAGAACCTCCCCATCCTACAGAACCTACCCATCCTACAGAACCTACCCCATCCTACAGAACCTCCCCATCCTACAGAACCTCCCCATCCTACAGAACCTCCCCATCCTACAGAACCTACCCATCCTACAGAACCTCCCCATCCTACAGAACCTCCCCATCCTACAGAACCTCCCCATCCTACAGAACCTCCCCATCCTACAGAACCTCCCCATCCTACAGAACCTACCATCCTACAGAACCTCCCCATCCTACAGAACCTCCCCATCCTACAGAACCTCACCCATCCTACAGAACCTCCCCATCCTACAGAACCTCCCCATCCTACAGAACCTCCCCATCCTACAGAACCTACCCATCCTACAGAACCTCCCATCCTACAGAACCTACCCATCCTACAGAACCTCCCCATCCTACAGAACCTCCCCATCCTACAGAACCTCCCCATCCTACAGAACCTCCCCATCCTACAGAACCTCCCCATCCTACAGAACCTCCCCATCCTACAGAACCTCCCCATCCTACAGAACCTCCCATCCTACAGAACCTACCCATCCTACAGAACCTCCCCATCCTACAGAACCTCCCCATCCTACAGAACCTCCCATCCTACAGAACCTCCCCATCCTACAGAACCTCCCCATCCTACAGAACCTCCCCATCCTACAGAACCTCCCCATCCTACAGAACCTCCCCATCCTACAGAACCTCCCCATCCTACAGAACCTCCCCATCCTACAGAACCTATCCTACAGAACCTCCCCATCCTACAGAACCTCCCCATCCTACAGAACCCATCCTACAGAACCTCCCCATCCTACAGAACCTACCCATCCTACAGAACCTCCCCATCCTACAGAACCTCCCCATCCTACAGAACCTACCCATCCTACAGAACCTCCCCATCCTACAGAACCTCCCCATCCTACAGAACCATCCTACAGAACCTCCCCATCCTACAGAACCTACCCATCCTACAGAACCTCCCCATCCTACAGAACCTCCCCATCCTACAGAACCTACCCATCCTACAGAACCTCCCCATCCTACAGAACCTACCCATCCTACAGAACCTCCCCATCCTACAGAACCTCCCATCCTACAGAACCTCCCCATCCTACAGAACCTACCCATCCTACAGAACCTCCCCATCCTACAGAACCTACATATCCTACAGAACCTACAATTCTACAGAACCTACAATCCTACAGAACCTCCCCATCCTACAGAACCTCCCCATCCTACAGAACCTCCCCTCCTACAGAACCTCCCCATCCTACAGAACCTCCCCATCCTACAGAACCTCCCCATCCTACAGAACCTCCCCATCCTACAGAACCTCCCCATCCTACAGAACCTCCCCATCCTACAGAACCTCCCCATCCTACAGAACCTACAGAACCTCCCCATCCTACAGAACCTACAGAACCTCCCCATCCTACAGAACCTCCCCATCCTACAGAACCTCCCCATCCTACAGAACCTCCCCATCCTACAGAACCTACCCATCCTACAGAACCTCCCCATCCTACAGAACCTCCCCATCCTACAGAACCTCCCCATCCTACAGAACCTCCCCATCCTACAGAACCTCCCCATCCTACAGAACCTCCCCATCCTACAGAACCTCCCCATCCTACAGAACCTACCCATCCTACAGAACCTCCCCATCCTACAGAACCTCCCCATCCTACAGAACCTCCCCATCCTACAGAACCTCCCCATCCTACAGAACCTCCCCATCCTACAGAACCTCCCCATCCTACAGAACCTCCCCATCCTACAGAACCTCCCCATCCTACAGAACCTCCCATCCTACAGAACCTCCCCATCCTACAGAACCTCCCCATCCTACAGAACCTCCCCATCCTACAGAACCACCCCAACCCTACCATCCTACAGAACCTCCCCATCCTACAGAACCTCCCCATCCTACAGAACCTCCCCATCCTACAGAACCTCCCCATCCTACAGAACCTCCCCATCCTACAGAACCTCCCCATCCTACAGAACCTACAGAACCTCCCCATCCTACAGAACCTCCCCATCCTACAGAACCTCCCCATCCTACAGAACCTACCCATCCTACAGAACCTCCCCATCCTACAGAACCTACCCATCCTACAGAACCTACAATCCTACAGAACCTCCCCATCCTACAGAACCTACTCATCCTACAGAACCTCCCCATCCTACAGAACCTCCCATCCTACAGAACCTACCCATCCTACAGAACCTCCCCATCCTACAGAACCTCCCCATCCTACAGAACCTCCCCATCCTACAGAACCTCCCCATCCTACAGAACCTCCCCATCCTACAGAACCTCCCCATCCTACAGAACCTCCCCATCCTACAGAACCTCCCCATCCTACAGAACCTCCCCATCCTACAGAACCTCCCCATCCTACAGAACCTCCCATCCTACAGAACCTCCCCATCCTACAGAACCTCCCCATCCTACAGAACCTCCCATCCTACAGAACCTCCCCATCCTACAGAACCTCCCCATCCTACAGAACCTCCCCATCCTACAGAACCTCCCCATCCTACAGAACCTCCCCATCCTACAGAACCTACCCATCCTACAGAACCTCCCCATCCTACAGAACCTCCCCATCCTACAGAACCTCCCATCCTACAGAACCTCCCCATCCTACAGAACCTCCCCATCCTACAGAACCTATCCTACAGAACCTATCCTACAGAACCTCCCCATCCTACAGAACCTCCCCATCCTACAGAACCTACCCATCCTACAGAACCTACAATCCTACAGAACCTCCCCATCCTACAGAACCTCCCCATCCTACAGAACCTCCCCATCCTACAGAACCTCCCCATCCTACAGAACCGTACCATCCTACAGAACCTCCCCATCCTACAGAACCTCCCCATCCTACAGAACCTCCCCATCCTACAGAACCTCCCCATCCTACAGAACCTCCCCATCCTACAGAACCTATCCTACAGAACCTCCCCATCCCCATCCTACAGAACCTCCCCATCCTACAGAACCTCCCCATCCTACAGAACCTCCCCATCCTACAGAACCTACCCATCCTACAGAACCTCCCCATCCTACAGAACCTCCCCATCCTACAGAACCTACCCATCCTACAGAACCTCCCCATCCTACAGAACCTCCCCATCCTACAGAACCTCCCCATCCTACAGAACCTCCCCATCCTACAGAACCTCCCCATCCTACAGAACCTCCCCATCCTACAGAACCTCCCCATCCTACAGAACCTCCCCATCCTACAGAACCTCCCCATCCTACAGAACCTCCCCATCCTACAGAACCTCCCCATCCTACAGAACCTCCCCATCCTACAGAACCTATCCTACAGAACCTCCCCATCCTACAGAACCTCCCCATCCTACAGAACCTCCCCATCCTACAGAACCTCCCCATCCTACAGAACCTCCCCATCCTACAGAACCTCCCCATCCTACAGAACCTCCCATCCTACAGAACCTCCCCATCCTACAGAACCTACCCATCCTACAGAACCTATCCTACAGAACCTCCCCATCCTACAGAACCTCCCCATCCTACAGAACCTCCCCATCCTACAGAACCTCCCCATCCTACAGAACCTCCCCATCCTACAGAACCTCCCCATCCTACAGAACCTCCCCATCCTACAGAACCTCCCATCCTACAGAACCTCCCCATCCTACAGAACCTATCCTACAGAACCTCCCCATCCTACAGAACCTCCCCATCCTACAGAACCTACCCATCCTACAGAACCTATCCTACAGAACCTCCCCATCCTACAGAACCTCCCCATCCTACAGAACCTCCCCATCCTACAGAACCTCCCCATCCTACAGAACCTCCCCATCCTACAGAACCTCCCCATCCTACAGAACCTCCCATCCTACAGAACCTCCCCATCCTACAGAACCTATCCTACAGAACCTCCCCATCCTACAGAACCTCCCCATCCTACAGAACCTCCCCATCCTACAGAACCTCCCCATCCTACAGAACCTCCCCATCCTACAGAACCTACCCATCCTACAGAACCTATCCTACAGAACCTCCCCATCCTACAGAACCTCCCCATCCTACAGAACCTCCCCATCCTACAGAACCTCCCCATCCTACAGAACCTCCCCATCCTACAGAACCTACCCATCCTACAGAACCTCCCCATCCTACAGAACCTCCCCATCCTACAGAACCTACCCATCCTACAGAACCTCCCCATCCTACAGAACCTCCCCATCCTACAGAACCTCCCCATCCTACAGAACCTCCCCATCCTACAGAACCTCCCCATCCTACAGAACCTCCCATCCTACAGAACCTCCCCATCCTACAGAACCTCCCCATCCTACAGAACCTCCCCATCCTACAGAACCTCCCCATCCTACAGAACCTCCCCATCCTACAGAACCTCCCCATCCTACAGAACCTACCCATCCTACAGAACCTCCCCATCCTACAGAACCTCCCCATCCTACAGAACCTCCCCATCCTACAGAACCTCCCCATCCTACAGAACCTCCCCATCCTACAGAACCTCCCCATCCTACAGAACCTCCCCATCCTACAGAACCTCCCCATCCTACAGAACCTCCCATCCTACAGAACCTCCCCATCCTACAGAACCTCCCCATCCTACAGAACCTATCCTACAGAACCTCCCCATCCTACAGAACCTCCCCATCCTACAGAACCTCCCCATCCTACAGAACCTCCCCATCCTACAGAACCTCCCCATCCTACAGAACCTCCCCATCCTACAGAACCTCCCCATCCTACAGAACCTCCCCATCCTACAGAACCTCCCCATCCTACAGAACCTCCCCATCCTACAGAACCTCCCCATCCTACAGAACCTCCCCATCCTACAGAACCTCCCCATCCTACAGAACCTCCCCATCCTACAGAACCTCCCCATCCTACAGAACCTCCCCATCCTACAGAACCTCCCCATCCTACAGAACCCATCCTACAGAACCCATCCTACAGAACCTCCCCATCCTACAGAACCTCCCCATCCTACAGAACCTCCCCATCCTACAGAACCTCCCCATCCTACAGAACCTCCCATCCTACAGAACCTCCCCATCCTACAGAACCTACCCATCCTACAGAACCTCCCCATCCTACAGAACCTCCCCATCCTACAGAACCTCCCCATCCTACAGAACCTCCCCATCCTACAGAACCTCCCCATCCTACAGAACCTCCCCATCCTACAGAACCTCCCCATCCTACAGAACCTCCCCATCCTACAGAACCTCCCCATCCTACAGAACCTCCCCATCCTACAGAACCTCCCCATCCTACAGAACCTCCCCATCCTACAGAACCTCCCCATCCTACAGAACCTCCCCATCCTACAGAACCTCCCCATCCTACAGAACCTCCCATCCTACAGAACCTCCCCATCCTACAGAACCTCCCATCCTACAGAACCTCCCCATCCTACAGAACCTCCCCATCCTACAGAACCTCCCCATCCTACAGAACCTCCCCATCCTACAGAACCTCCTCCATCCTACAGAACCTCCCCATCCTACAGAACCTCCCCATCCTACAGAACCTCCCCATCCTACAGAACCTCCCCATCCTACAGAACCTACCCATCCTACAGAACCTCCCCATCCTACAGAACCTCCCCATCCTACAGAACCTCCCCATCCTACAGAACCTCCCCATCCTACAGAACCTCCCCATCCTACAGAACCTCCCCATCCTACAGAACCTCCCCATCCTACAGAACCTCCCCATCCTACAGAACCTCCCCATCCTACAGAACCTCCCCATCCTACAGAACCTCCCCATCCTACAGAACCTCCCCATCCTACAGAACCTCCCCATCCTACAGAACCTCCCCATCCTACAGAACCTCCCCATCCTACAGAACCTCCCCATCCTACAGAACCTCCCCATCCTACAGAACCTACCCATCCTACAGAACCTACCCATCCTACAGAACCTCCCCATCCTACAGAACCTCCCCATCCTACAGAACCTACCATCCTACAGAACCTCCCCATCCTACAGAACCTCCCCATCCTACAGAACCTCCCCATCCTACAGAACCTCCCCATCCTACAGAACCTCCCCATCCTACAGAACCTCCCCATCCTACAGAACCTCCCCATCCTACAGAACCTCCCCATCCTACAGAACCTCCCCATCCTACAGAACCTCCCCATCCTACAGAACCTCCCCATCCTACAGAACCTCCCCATCCTACAGAACCTCCCCATCCTACAGAACCTCCCCATCCTACAGAACCTCCCCATCCTACAGAACCTCCCCATCCTACAGAACCTCCCCATCCTACAGAACCTCCCCATCCTACAGAACCTCCCCATCCTACAGAACCTCCCCATCCTACAGAACCTCCCCATCCTACAGAACCTCCCCATCCTACAGAACCTCCCCATCCTACAGAACCTCCCCATCCTACAGAACCTCCCCATCCTACAGAACCTCCCCATCCTACAGAACCTCCCCATCCTACAGAACCTCCCCATCCTACAGAACCTCCCCATCCTACAGAACCTCCCCATCCTACAGAACCTCCCCATCCTACAGAACCTCCCCATCCTACAGAACCTCCCCATCCTACAGAACCTCCCCATCCTACAGAACCTCCCCATCCTACAGAACCTCCCCATCCTACAGAACCTACCCATCCTACAGAACCTCCCCATCCTACAGAACCTCCCCATCCTACAGAACCTCCCCATCCTACAGAACCTACCCATCCTACAGAACCTCCCCATCCTACAGAACCTCCCCATCCTACAGAACCTCCCCATCCTACAGAACCTCCCCATCCTACAGAACCTCCCCATCCTACAGAACCTCCCCATCCTACAGAACCTCCCCAGCCTACAGAACCTCCCCATCCTACAGAACCTCCCCATCCTACAGAACCTACCCATCCTATTACTTCCAGCTATGTCACCTTAACCACAACTGGAAATTTTTGTGGTTTTTTAATCACTAAAATGAATGGCACAAGTCCATCATGAACAGTTTCCATCCTCATCAAGAAATCCTTCCTTTAGATCCTCTGATTTGCCCACATCTGATCAATCTGATGGTCGAGATGGCCTGAATTGAAATTTTTTACTCGTCATCTCACTATCGTGACTATGCCTTGATGAAACCTGGGGGTTTCAAGCATAACATTATTCTCTGACAAGGGTCCATGTTCAGATTTCAGACCAGTGTTGTCCAGTCTTCCATCGGAGCCATCCCAACTGCCAACAGCTGTCAAGAGTGACACACATCTGGAGCTACTCAATGCTCCTCTAATCAACTCAGCCTCTAATCAGCTCTAATCAGCTCTACCTCTAATCAGCTCAACCTCTAATTAGCTCTAATCAGCTCTACCTCTAATCAGCTCTAATCAGCTCAACCTCTAATCAGCTCTAATCATCTCAACCTCTAATCAGCTCAACCTCTAGTCAGCTCAGCCTCTAGTCAGCTCAACCTCTAATCAGCTCTAATCAGCTCAACCTCTAATCAGCTCTAATCAGCTCAGGCTCTAATCAGCTCAACCTCTAATCAGCTCTAATCAGCTCAGGCTCTAATCAGCTCAACCTCTAATCAGCTCAACCTCTAATCAGCTCTAATCAGCTCAACCTCTAATCAGCTCAACCTCTAATCAGCTCAGCCTCTAATCCGCTCAACCTCTAATCAGCTCTAATCAGCTCAACCTCTAATCAGCTCTAATCAGCTCAACCTCTAATCAGCTCTAATCAGCTCAACCTCTAATCAGCTCTAATCAGCTCAACCTCTAATCAGCTCAACCTCTAATCAGCTCAGCCTCTAATCAGCTCAACCTCTAATCAGCTCTAATCAGCTCAACCTCTAATCAGCTCAGCCTCTAATCAGCTCAACCTCTAATCAGCTCTAATCAGCTCAACCTCTAATCAGCTCAACCTCTAATCAGCTCAACCTCTAATCAGCTCTAATCAGCTCAACCTCTAATCAGCTCTAATCAGCTCTAATCAGCTCAACCTCTAATCAGCTCAACCTCTAATCAGCTCTAATCAGCTCAACCTCTAATCAGCTCAACCTCTAATCAGCTCTAATCAGCTCAACCTCTAATCAGCTCTAATCAGCTCAACCTCTAATCAGCTCAACCTCTAATCAGCTCTAATCAGCTCAACCTCTAATCAGCTCAACCTCTAATCAGCTCAACCTCTAATCAGCTCAACCTCTAATCAGCTCAACCTCTAATCAGCTCAACCTCTAATCAGCTCTAATCAGCTCAACCTCTAATCAGCTCTAATCAGCTCAACCTCTAATCAGCTCTAATCAGCTCAACCTCTAATCAGCTCTAATCAGCTCAACCTCTAATCAGCTCTAATCAGCTCAACCTCTAATCAGCTCTAATCAGCTCAACCTCTAATCAGCTCAACCTCTAATCAGCTCAACCTCTAATCAGCTCAACCTCTAATCAGCTCAACCTCTAATCAGCTCTAATCAGCTCAACCTCTAATCAGCTCTAATCAGCTCAACCTCTAATCAGCTCTAATCAGCTCAACCTCTAATCAGCTCTAATCAGCTCAACCTCTAATCAGCTCTAATCAGCTCAACCTCTAATCAGCTCAACCTCTAATCAGCTCAACCTCTAATCAGCTCAACCTCTAATCAGCTCAACCTCTAATCAGCTCAACCTCTAATCAGCTCAACCTCTAATCAGCTCAACCTCTAATCAGCTCTAATCAGCTCAACCTCTAATCAGCTCTAATCAGCTCAACCTCTAATCAGCTCAACCTCTAATCAGCTCAACCTCTAATCAGCTCTAATCAGCTCAACCTCTAATCAGCTCAACCTCTAATCAGCTCTAATCAGCTCTAATCAGCTCAACCTCTAATCAGCTCTAATCAGCTCAACCTCTAATCAGCTCTAATCAGCTCTAATCAGCTCAACCTCTAATCAGCTCTAATCAGCTCAACCTCTAATCAGCTCTAATCAGCTCAACCTCTAATCAGCTCTAATCAGCTCTAATCAGCTCAACCTCTAATCAGCTCAACCTCTAATCAGCTCAACCTCTAATCAGCTCTAATCAGCTCAACCTCTAATCAGCTCTAATCAGCTCTAATCAGCTCAACCTCTAATCAGCTCTAATCAGCTCAACCTCTAATCAGCTCTAATCAGCTCAACCTCTAATCAGCTCTAATCAGCTCAACCTCTAATCAGCTCTAATCAGCTCAACCTCTAATCAGCTCTAATCAGCTCAACCTCTAATCAGCTCTAATCAGCTCAACCTCTAATCAGCTCAACCTCTAATCAGCTCTAATCAGCTCAACCTCTAATCAGCTCTAATCAGCTCAACCTCTAATCAGCTCAACCTCTAATCAGCTCTAATCAGCTCAACCTCTAATCAGCTCTAATCAGCTCAACCTCTAATCAGCTCTAATCAGCTCAACCTCTAATCAGCTCTAATCAGCTCAACCTCTAATCAGCTCTAATCAGCTCAACCTCTAATCAGCTCAGCCTCTAATCAGCTCTAATCAGCTCAACCTCTAATCAGCTCAGCCTCTAATCAGCTCAACCTCTAATCAGCTCTAATCAGCTCAACCTCTAATCAGCTCTAATCAGCTCAACCTCTAATCAGCTCAACCTCTAATCAGCTCTAATCAGCTCAACCTCTAATCAGCTCTAATCAGCTCAACCTCTAATCAGCTCTAATCAGCTCAACCTCTAATCAGCTCTAATCAGCTCTAATCAGCTCAACCTCTAATCAGCTCTAATCAGCTCAACCTCTAATCAGCTCTAATCAGCTCAACCTCTAATCAGCTCTAATCAGCTCAACCTCTAATCAGCTCTAATCAGCTCAACCTCTAATCAGGTCTAATCAGGTCTAATCAGCTCAACATCTAATCAGCTCTAATCAGCTCAACCTCTAATCAGCTCTAATCAGCTCAACCTCTAATCAGCTCAACCTCTAATCAGCTCAACCTCTAATCAGCTCAACCTCTAATCAGCTCTAATCAGCTCAACCTCTAATCAGCTCTAATCAGCTCAACCTCTAATCAGCTCTAATCAGCTCAACCTCTAATCAGCTCAACCTCTAATCAGCTCAACCTCTAATCAGCTCAACCTCTAATCAGCTCAACCTCTAATCAGCTCTAACCTCTAATCAGCTCAACCTCTAATCAGCTCTAATCAGCTCAAACTCTAATCAGCTCTAATCAGCTCTAATCAGCTCAACCTCTAATCAGCTCAACCTCTAATCAGCTCAACCTCTAATCAGCTCTAATCAGCTCAACCTCTAATCAGCTCAACCTCTAATCAGCTCAACCTCTAATCAGCTCAACCTCTAATCAGCTCAACCTCTAATCAGCTCTAATCAGCTCAACCTCTAATCAGCTCAACCTCTAATCAGCTCAACCTCTAATCAGCTCTAATCAGCTCAACCTCTAATCAGCTCTAATCAGCTCAACCTCTAATCAGCTCTAATCAGCTCAACCTCTAATCAGCTCTAATCAGCTCAACCTCTAATCAGCTCTAATCAGCTCAACCTCTAATCAGCTCTAATCAGCTCAACCTCTAATCAGCTCAACCTCTAATCAGCTCAACCTCTAATCAGCTCAACCTCTAATCAGCTCAACCTCTAATCAGCTCAACCTCTAATCAGCTCAACCTCTAATCAGCTCTAATCAGCTCAACCTCTAATCAGCTCAACCTCTAATCAGCTCAACCTCTAATCAGCTCAACCTCTAATCAGCTCAACCTCTAATCAGCTCAACCTCTAATCAGCTCAACCTCTAATCAGCTCAACCTCTAATCAGCTCAACCTCTAATCAGCTCTAATCAGCTCAACCTCTAATCAGCTCTAATCAGCTCAACCTCTAATCAGCTCAACCTCTAATCAGCTCAACCTCTAATCAGCTCTAATCAGCTCAACCTCTAATCAGCTCAACCTCTAATCAGCTCTAATCAGCTCAACCTCTAATCAGCTCTAATCAGCTCAACCTCTAATCAGCTCAACCTCTAATCAGCTCTAATCAGCTCACTCTAATCAGCTCTACCTCTAATCAGCTCAGCCTCTAATCAGCTCTAATCAGCTCAACCTCTAATCACCTAACCTCTAATCAGCTCTAATCAGCTCAACCTCTAATCACCTCAACCTCTAATCACCTTAACCTCTAATCACCTCTAATCAGCTCTAATCAGCTCAACCTCTAATCACCTTAACCTCTAATCAGCTCAACCTCTAATCAGCTCTAATCAGCTCAGCCTCTAATCAGCTCTAATCAGCTCAACCTCTAATCAGCTCTACCTCTAATCAGCTCAACCTCTAATCAGCTCTACCTCTAATCAGCGGCACAGTGTTAAGGGTTTGCCCTTGCATAAATGTAGCAGAGCTTTGTAAATACAATAATAGGACTCCCATATTGTAGCCTTAATTTTTTTTCTTTTCTGAGAATAGTAGATTTAGATAATGTCACTGCGCAAATTTTTTATTAGATCATGCAGCATATCACTGACTTCAACAATTCGGTGCTGATGGACTTGTATAATCAGAACACACATCCAAAGTTTTCGTGGAGGAATGGAACAAGGTAAACACAAACTGCAAACATTTAAACACACAACACTCTGTTGCAAAAGCTAAAGTGAGGGCCAGGTAGAAAAAGTCTTGAGTTTGCATGCAGGATTGAACCAGCAACTTCTCCGACACACCAGAAGTCTCAATACATGCAGAGATGCAGGAGAAACCTACCATGTACTTCTTGTCATAGTGTCGAATGCCAGCCAGGTGTGACACAAGCTGCCGCGTGGTGACGGTCACCTGTGGAGGACAGAGATTCACGTAATGCAGTCTGTAGTGCTTACACTGATGTGCGCACAGTGAGTGTGCTTTGGAACACAGCAATGAACTTTCATGTCACTCTTTCTCAGAGACACATGCATTACTCTTGGGAGAGAGAGAGAGAGAGAGAGAGAGAGAGAGAGAGAGAGAGAGAGAGAGAGAGAGAGACAGAGAGAGAGAGAGAGAGAGAGAGAGAGAGGAGGGGGCAGAGAGAGAGAGGGGGAGAGGGGAGAGAGAGAGTGTAGGGGAGGGGGAGAGAGAGAGAGAGGGGAGAGAGGAGAGAGAGAGAGAGAGAGAGAGAGAGAGAGAGAGAGAGAGAGAGAGAGAGAGAGAGAGAGAGAGAGAGAGAGAGAAATAGTGAGGCAGGGAGAGAGAGAGAACAAACAAACAAACGAACAAACTAACTTTATTTTACAAGGGTAGTGAATTAGGCAGTAGTGCCTTTCTTACATTCAGCCCTTGAAGCAAAATATTCAAGTGTGGTGAGAGAGAGAGAGAGAGAGAGAGAGAGAGAGAGAGAGAGAGAGAGAGAGAGAGAGAGAGAGAGAGAGATACAGAGCAAGAGAGAGAGACTAGACAGCTAAGACAGTAAAACAGAGAGAGAGAGAAAGACAGACATGTCATTGAGACAATTGCCATGAACAGCCAGCAAGAAGGAAATCAGTGTTACATCTGGCAGGTACTTCACAAGCCATAAGGCATAACAAAAGAGTAACATCAGAAGCTGTGACAGTAGGGTGTGACATCAGAAGCTGTGACAGAAGGGTGTGACATCAGAAGCTGTGACAGAAGGGTGTTATCCAAAGTCGTGACAGTAGGGTGTGACATCAGAAGCTGTGACAGAAGAGTGTGACATCAGAAGCTGTGACAGTAGGATGTGACATCAGAAGCTGTGACAGAAGGGTGTTATCCAAAGTCGTGACAGTAGGGTGTGACATCAGAAGCTGTGACAGAAGAGTGTGACATCAGAAGCTGTGACAGAAGAGTGACACCAGAAGATGTGACAGAAGAGTGTGACATCAGAAGCTGTGACAGTAGGATGTGACATCAGAGCCTTGACAGAAGAGTGTGACATCAGAAGCCGTGACAGGAGAGTGTGACATCAGATGATGTGACAGTAGGGTGTGATATCAGAGCCATGACAGAAGAGTGTGAAATCAGATGCCGTGACAGGAGAGTGTGAAATCAGATGCCGTGACAGTAGGATGTGACATCAGAAGCCATGACAGAAGAGTGACATCAGAAGCCGTGCCAGGAGAGTGTGAAATCAGATGCCGTGACAGTAGGGTGTGACATCAGAAGCTGTGACAGAAGAGTGTGACATCAGAAGCAGTGAAGGAAAGAGTGACATCAGAAGCCGTGACAGAAGAGTGTGACATCAGAAGCAGTGACAGAAGAGTGTGACATCAGAAGCCGTGACAGAAGAGTGTGACATCAGAAGCCGTGACAGGAGTGTGACATCAGAGCGTGAAGAAGTGTGTCAGAGCCTGACAGAGTGTGACATCAGAAGCCGTGACAGAAGGTGTGACATCAGAAGCCTGACAGAAGAGTGAATCAGAAGCTGACAGAAGAGTGTGACATCAGAAGCTGACAGAAGAGTGTGACATCAGAAGCAGTGACAGAAAGAGTGACATCAGAAGCCGTGACAGAAGAGTGTGACATCAGAAGCCGTGACAGAAGAGTGTGACATCAGAAGCCATGACAGAAGAGTGTGACATCAGAAGCCGTGACAGAAGAGTGTGACATCAGAAGCCATGACAGAAGAGTGTGACATCAGAAGCTGTGACAGAAGAGTGTGACATCAGAAGCAGTGAAGGAAAGTGTGACATCAGAAGCCGTGACAGAAGAGTGTGACATCAGAAGCCGTGACAGAAGAGTGTGACATCAGAAGCCGTGACAGAAGAGTGTGACATCAGAAGCCATGACAGAAGAGTGTGACATCAGAACCCATGACAGAAGAGTGCGACATCAGAAGCTGTGACAGAAGAGTGTGACATCAGAAGCCGTGACAGGCCTCTACTCCAGACACCCACGTCTTCTCCCTGGAAGCTCTTGCGCGGGAACTGCGGCACGTAAGTCTGCACCGGGCAGTCAAGGTCAAGGACGCCAGCCTCCCAGGCTCTAGCCACCATCGCCATGGTGATGGACTTGCTGATGCTGGCAATGCGCATCACCGTGTCGGGGTGACATGGCACGTTGTTCTCCACGTCAGCCAGACCAAATCCTGAAATAATAAAAAACACACAATGTAGCTAAACATCTACTGTAGACATCAAGTCTATCTCTGCCGTTTTCAACATCACATGATTGTGTGTGTGTGTGTGTGTGTGTGTGTGTGTGCATGTGCGTGTGTGCATGTGCATGTGTGAGTGTGTGTGTGTGAGTGTGTAATAGTGTTAGTTTGCATGTGGCTGTGCATATGCGTGTGTGAGTTTGCATGTGTGTGTGTGTGTGTGTGCATGTGTGTGTGAGCATGTGAGTATGTGAGCATGTGTGTGTGTGTGTGTGTGTGTGAGCGTGTGTGTGTGTGTGTGTGTGTGTAGAAATGGTCAGAGCATGGTAGAGAGGGGCATGGTAGAGAGGGGCATGGTAGAGAGGGGCATGGTAGAGAGGGGCATGGTAGAGAGGGGCATGGTAGAGAGAAGCATGGTAGAGGGGCATGGTAGAGAGGGGCATGGCAGAGAGGAGCATGGTAGAGAGGGGCATGGTAGAGAGGGGCATGGTAGAGAGGGGCATGGTAGAGAGGGCATGGTAGAGAGGGGCATGTAGTGAGGGCATGGTAGAGAGGGGCATGGTAGAGAGGGGCATGGTAGAGAGGGGCATGGTAGAGAGGGGCATGGTAGAGAGGGGCATGGTAGAGAGGGGCATGGTAGAGAGGGGCATGGTAGAGAGGGGCATGGTAGAGAGGGGCATGGTAGAGAGGGGCATGGTAGAGAGGGCATGGTAGAGAGAGCATGGTAGAGAGGGGCATGGTAGAGAGGAGCATGGTAGAGGGGGGCATGGTAGAGAGGGCATGGTAGAGGAGCATGGTAGAGAGGGGCATGGTAGAGAGGGGCATGGTAGAGAGGGGCATGGTAGAGAGGGCATGGTAGAGAGGGGCATGGTAGAGAGGGGCATGGTAGAGAGGGGCATGGAGAGGGGCATGGTAGAGAGGGGCATGGTAGAGAGGGGCATGGTAGAGAGGGGCATGGTAGAGAGGGGCATGGTAGAGAGGGGCATGGTAGAGAGGGCATGGTAGAGAGGGCATGGTAGAGAGGGGCATGGTAGAGAGGGGCATGGTAGAGAGGGGCATGGTAGAGAGGGGCATGGTAGAGAGGGGCATGGTAGAGAGGGGCATGGTAGAGAGGGGCATGGTAGAGCGGGGGGCATGGTAGAGAGGGGCATGGTAGAGAGGGGCATGGTAGAGAGGGGCATGGTAGAGAGGGGCATGGTAGAGAGGGGCATGGTAGAGAGGGGCATGGTAGAGAGGGGCATGGTAGAGAGGGCATGGTAGAGAGGGCATGGTAGAGAGGGGCATGGTAGAGAGGGGCATGGTAGAGAGGGGCATGGTAGAGAGGGGCATGGTAGAGAGGGGCATGGTAGAGAGGGGCATGGTAGAGAGGGGCATGGTAGAGAGGGGCATGGTAGAGAGGGGCATGGTAGAGAGGGGCATGGTAGAGAGGGGCATGGTAGAGAGGGGCATGGTAGAGAGGGGCATGGTAGAGAGGGGCATGGTAGAGAGGGGCATGGTAGAGAGGGGCATGGTAGAGAGGGGCATGGTAGAGAGGGGCATGGTAGAGAGGGGCATGGTAGAGAGGGGCATGGTAGAGAGGGGCATGGTAGAGAGGGGCATGGTAGAGAGGGCATGGTAGAGAGGGGCATGGTAGAGAGGGGCATGGTAGAGAGGGGCATGGTAGAGAGGGGCATGGTAGAGAGGGGCATGGTAGAGAGGGGCATGGTAGAGAGAGGCATGGTAGAGGGGCATGGTAGAGAGGGGCATGGTAGAGAGGGGCATGGTAGAGAGGGGCATGGTAGAGAGGGGCATGGTAGAGAGGGGCATGGTAGAGAGGGGCATGGTAGAGAGGGGCATGGTAGAGAGGGGCATGGTAGAGAGGGCATGGTAGAGAGGGGCATGGTAGAGAGGGCATGGTAGAGAGGGACATGGTAGAGAGGGGCATGGTAGAGAGGGGCATGGTAGAGGGGCATGGTAGAGAGGGGCATGGTAGAGAGGGGCATGGTAGAGAGGGGCATGGTAGAGAGGGGCATGGTAGAGAGGGGCATGGTAGAGAGGGGCATGGTAGAGAGGGGCATGGTAGAGAGGGGCATGGTAGAGAGGGGCATGGTAGAGAGGGGCATGGTAGAGAGGGGCATGGTAGAGAGGGGCATGGTAGAGAGGGGCATGGTAGAGAGGGGCATGGTAGAGAGGGGCATGGTAGAGAGGGGCATGGTAGAGAGGGGCATGGTAGAGAGGGGCATGGTAGAGAGGGGCATGGTAGAGAGGGGCATGGTAGAGAGGGCATGGTAGAGAGGGGCATGGTAGAGAGGGGCATGGTAGAGAGGGGCATGGTAGAGAGGCATGGTAGAGGGCATGGTAGAGAGGAGCATGGTAGAGAGGAGCATGGTAGAGAGGGGCATGGTAGAGAGGGGCATGGTAGAGAGGGGCATGGTAGAGAGGGGCATGGTAGAGAGGGGCATGGTAGAGAGGGCATGGTAGAGAGGGGCATGGTAAGAGGGGCATGGTAGAGAGGGGCATGGTAGAGAGGGGCATGGTAGAGAGGGGCATGGTAGAGAGGGGCATGGTAGAGAGGAGCATGGTAGAGAGGGGCATGGTAGAGAGGGGCATGGTAGAGAGGGGCATGGTAGAGAGGGGCATGGTAGAGAGGAGCATGGTAGAGAGGGGCATGGCAGAGAGGGGCATGGTAGAGAGGGGCATGGTAGAGAGGGGCATGGTAGAGAGGGCATGGTAGAGAGGGGCATGGTAGAGAGGGGCATGGTAGAGAGGGGCATGGTAGAGAGGGGCATGGTAGAGAGGCTCATGGTAGATAGTTGCATGGTAGAGAGGAGCATGGTGGAGGAGCATGGTAGAGAGGGGCATGGTAGAGAGGGGCATGGTAGAGAGGGGCATGGTAGAGAGGAGCATGGTAGAGAGGGGCATGGTAGAGAGGGTCATGGTAGAGAGGGGCATGGTAGAGAGGGGCATGGTAGAGAGGGGCATGGTAGAGAGGGGCATGGTAGAGAGGGGCATGGTAGAGAGGGGCATGGTAGAGAGGGGAATGGTAGAGAGGGGCATGGTAGAGAGGGGCATGGTAGAGAGGGGCATGGTAGAGAGGGGCATGGTAGAGAGGGGCATGGTAGAGAGGGGCATGGTAGAGAGGGGCATGGTAGATGAGCATGGTGGATAAGCATGGTAGAGGGGCATGGTAGAGAGGGGCATGGAAGAGAGGGGCATGGTAGAGAGGGGCATGGTAGAGAGGGGCATGGTAGAGAGGGGCATGGTAGAGAGGGGCATGGTAGAGAGGGGCATGGTAGAGAGGGGCATGGTAGAGAGGGGCATGGTAGAGAGGGGCATGGTAGAGAGGGGCATGGTAGAGAGGGGCATGGTAGAGAGGGGCATGGTAGAGAGGGGCATGGTAGAGAGGGGCATGGTAGAGAGGGGCATGGTAGAGAGGGGCATGGTAGAGAGGGGCATGGTAGAGAGGGGCATGGTAGAGAGGGGCATGGTAGAGAGGGGCATGGTAGAGAGGGGCATGGTAGAGAGGGGCATGGTAGAGAGGGGCATGGTAGAGAGGGGCATGGTAGAGAGGAGCATGGTAGAGAGGGGCATGGTAGAGAGGAGAAGGGCACCATGACACTACCTTGAGAGAGGACTGTCTTGCCATCCACACTGACTGCCACCACGATGCCCGGAGCCCCCGTCTCCACCTGGAACACAGTACACAGCCCTCTCACTTGCTTCCCTCCTCCTGCTCCAACTCACACTCCACCTGGAACACAGCCCTCTCACTTGCTTCCATCCTCCTGCTCCAACTCACACTCCACCTGGAACACAGTACACAGCCCTCTCACTTGCTTCCATCCTCCTGCTCCAACTCACACTCCACCTGGAACACAGCCCTCTCACTTGCTTCCCTCCTCCTGCTCCAACTCACACTCCACCTGGAACACAGTACACAGCCCTCTCACTTGCTTCCCTCCTCCTGCTCCAACTCACACTCCACCTGGAACACAGCCCTCTCACTTGCTTCCCTCCTCCTGCTCCAACTCAAACTCCACCTGGAACACAGTACACAGCCCCTCTCACTTGCTTCCATCCTCCTGCTCCAACTCACACTCCACCTGGAACACAGTCCTCTCACTTGCTTCCCTCCTCCTGCTCCAACTCACACTCCACCTGGAACACAGGGTACACCGCCCTCTCACTTGCTTCCCTCCTCCTGCTCCAACTCACACTCCACCTGGAACACAGGGTACACAGCCCTCTCACTTGCTTCCCTCCTCCTGCTCCAACTCACACTCCACCTGGAACACAGCCCTCTCACTTGCTTCCCTCCTCCTGCTCCAACTCACACTCCACCTGGAACACAGTACACAGCCCTCTCACTTGCTTCCCTCCTCCTGCTCCAACTCACACTCCACCTGGAACACAGGTACACAGCCCTCTCACTTGCTTCCCTCCTCCTGCTCCAACTCACACTCCACCTGGAACACAGGGTACACCGCCCTCTCACTTGCTTCCCTCCTCCTGCTCCAACTCACACTCCACCTGGAACACAGAACACAGCCCTCTCACTTGCTTCCATCCTCCTGCTCCAACTCACACTCCACCTGGAACACAGGATACACAGCCCTCTCACTTGCTTCCCTCCTCCTGCTCCAACTCACACTCCACCTGGAACACAGTACACAGCCCTCTCACTTGCTTCCATCCTCCTGCTCCAACTCACACTTTACCTGGAACACAGGTACACAGCCCTCTCACTTGCTTCCATCCTCCTGCTCCAACTCACACTCCACCTGGAACACAGGGTACACAGCCCTCTCACTTGCTTCCATCCTCCTGCTCCAACTCACACTCCACCTGGAACACAGTACACAGCCCTCTCACTTGCTTCCATCCTCCTGCTCCAACTCACACTCCACCTGGAACACAGTACACAGCCCTCTCACTTGCTTCCCTCCTGCTCCAACTCACACTCCTCCTGGAACACAGCCCTCTCACTTGCTTCCCTCCTCCTGCTCCAACTCACACTCCACCTGGAACACAGGTACACAGCCCTCTCACTTGCTTCCCTCCTCCTGCTCCAACTCACACTCCTCCTGGAACACAGCCCTCTCACTTGCTTCCCTCCTCCTGCTCCAACTCACACTCCACCTGGAACACAGCCCTCTCACTTGCTTCCCTCCTCCTGCTCCAACTCACACTCCACCTGGAACACAGCCCTCTCACTTGCTTCCCTCCTCCTGCTCCAACTCACACTCCACCTGGAACACAGCCCTCTCACTTGCTTCCATCCTCCTGATCCAACTCACACTCCACCTGGAACACAGCCCTCTCACTTGCTTCCATCCTCCTGCTCCAACTCACACTCCACCTGGAACACAGCCCTCTCACTTGCTTCCCTCCTCCTGCTCCAACTCACACTCCACCTGGAACACAGGGTACACAGCCCTCTCACTTGCTTCCCTCCTCCTGCTCCAACTCACACTCCACCTGGTACACAGGGTACACAGCCCTCTCACTTGCTTCCCTCCTCCTGCTCCAACTCACACTCCACCTGGAACACAGCCCTCTCACTTGCTTCCATCCTCCTGCTCCAACTCACACTCCACCTGGAACACAGTACACAGCCCTCTCACTTGCTTCCATCCTCCTGCTCTAACTCACACTCCACCTGGTACACAGCCCTCTCACTTGCTTCCCTCCTCCTGCTCCAACTCACACTCCACCTGGAACACAGCCCTCTCACTTGCTTCCATCCTCCTGCTCCAACTCACACTCCACCTGGAACACAGTACACAGCCCTCTCACTTGCTTCCCTCCTCCTGCTCCAACTCACACTCCACCTGGAACACAGTACACAGCCCTCTCACTTGCTTCCATCCTCCTGCTCCAACTCACACTCCACCTGGTACACAGTACACAGCCCTCTCACTTGCTTCCATCCTCCTGCTCCAAACCACACTCCACCTGGTACACAGTACAAAGCCCTCTCACTTGCTTCCATCCTCCTGCTCCAACTCACACTCCACCTGGAACACAGGTACACAGCCCTCTCACTTGCTTCCCTCCTCCTGCTCCAACTCACACTCCACCTGGAACACAGGGTACACAGCCCTCTCACTTGCTTCCCTCCTCCTGCTCCAACTCACACTCCACCTGGAACACAGCCCTCTCACTTGCTTCCCTCCTCCTGCTCCAACTCACACTCCACCTGGAACACAGCCCTCTCACTTGCTTCCATCCTCCTGCTCCAACTCACACTCCACCTGGAACACAGTACACAGCCCTCTACCTGCTTCCATCCTCCTGCTCCAACTCACACTCCACCTGGAACACAGCCCTCTCACTTGCTTCCATCCTCCTGCTCCAACTCACACTCCACCTGGAACACAGCCCTCTCACTTGCTTCCATCCTCCTGCTCCAACTCACACTCCACCTGGTACACAGTACACAGCCCTCTCACTTGCTTCCATCCTCCTGCTCCAACTCACACTCCACCTGGAACACAGGGTACACAGCCCTCTCACTTGCTTCCCTCCTCCTGCTCCAACTCACACTCCACCTGGAACACAGGGTACACAGCCCTCTCACTTGCTTCCCTCCTCCTGCTCCAACTCACACTCCACCTGGAACACAGTACACAGCCCTCTCACTTGCTTCCATCCTCCTGCTCCAACTCACACTCCACCTGGAACACAGCCCTCTCACTTGCTTCCATCCTCCTGCTCCAACTCACACTCCACCTGGAACACAGCCCTCTCACTTGCTTCCATCCTCCTGCTCCAACTTGCACTCCTCCATTGGTCTGAATTCTCAGAGTTGTCTCATATGTCAGCACTGCAATCCTAGGCAAATCTTATATAGGTATATAGATAGGTATATAGATAGGTATATAGATAGGTATATAGATAGGTATATAGATAGGTATATAGATAGGTATATAGATAGGTATATAGATAGATATATAGATAGGTATATAGATAGGTATATAGATAGGTATATAGATAGGTATATAGATAGGTATATAGATAGGTATATAGATAGGTATATAGATAGGTATATAGATAGGTATATAGATAGGTATATAGATAGATATATAGATAGGTATATAGATATAGGTATATAGATAGGTATATAGATTATGTATATAGATAGGTATATAGATAGGTATATAGATAGGTATATAGATAGGTATATAGATAGGTAGATAGATATAGGTATATAGATATAGGTATATAGATAGGTATATAGATAGGTATATAGAGATAGGTATATAGATAGGTATATAGATATAGGTATATAGATATAGGTATATAGATATAGGTATATAGATATAGGTATATAGATATAGGTATATAGATATAGGTATATAGATATAGGTATATAGATATAGGTATATAGATATAGGTATATAGATATAGGTATATATAGTATATATAGATATATAGATATAGATATATAGATATATGTATATAGATATAGGATATAGATATAGATATATAGATATAGATATAGATATAGATAGATATAGATATATAGATATAGATATATAGATATAGATATAGATATAGATATAGATATAGATATAGATATAGATATAGATATAGATATAGATATAGATATATAGATATAGATATAGATATAGTATATAGATATAGGTATATAGATAGGTATATAGATATAGGTATATAGATATAGTATATAGATATAGGTATATAGATATAGGTATATAGATATAGGTATATAGATATAGTATATAGATATAGTATATAGATATAGGTATATAGATATAGGTATATAGATATAGTATATAGATATAGTATATAGATATAGTATATAGATAGTATATAGATATAGTATATAGATAGATATATAGATAGTATATAGATATAGGTATATAGATAGATATATAGATAGATATATAGATAGGTATATAGATAGATATATAGATAAAATTACTAGGTAGCAAAATGGCTGTGGTAAAGGAGGAACCAAAACACAGTAAGAAAAAACTGGGAAAAATAGGGTGCGAACAAGTCAAGGCTGAAACTTCCTTTTACCCTTTTAAAAAACTTATAAATAAGACAAATGTTTTATAGACGAGTTTAAACGGAGGTCCAGAATGAACATAAATTAAACCAAACTTTTTTACACTTAAAAAACCCTTTTAAAAAAATATTTTGAAATCAAGGGTTCCTTGAGACCCACAGGGCAGGGTGAATAACCAAATGATCTGGAAACTGCAATGGGGGGATGGACAGACTTCACCATGTTACCTTCATTCTTTCTTTTTGCTTCCTTTCCTTTGCATGAAAAAAAAACACAGTGTAAAGGCCAGCATACAAAAAAAAAGGAGTTGCTAGGTTAAAAATAACCACATTTTTTTTTTTGTTTAGGGGGCGGCAGGGATGGCTCAGGGGGGCTGCAGAGTGGACCGGTGAGGGATGGGGGGATGGGGGGGGGGATGCGGGCGGGGGGTGGTGGTGGGCTGGGGGGGTATGGTGGGGGGGGGAATCGGACGAGGTGGGGGATTGGGGGAGTTGGCGGCATGGGGGGCTGGGGGATACACACACATGGGTGGGGTATATTGCGTTCAAGATCAAGATTCTTAGAAGACCGAGTTGTTATAAAAAGGCAAATTTTTTAAATTATGATTAAATAGTCTGTCAGGTCCAATCAGATCAATTAAAATAATCATCAGATCTATCATACATCATTCATCATCAAGCCATCACATATAAGTCAGAGATCATCGTCATCATCATCATCACATCATCATCATTTTCATATCATCCATCACAAACACTTTTTTAGTATTTTTCACATGAAGGTTTGCATGGTAAAATAAAAGGTGTTTGAAAAATAAAAAACTAAGTGTACCCTAGATATTTCCGAAGCCTAGCCGCCTCAGTATTCTAGAAAATTCTGTTATTAGTTTAGATAAAGGCAAGACTTCCAAAAGTACAAAAACTTATGTGGGATACATTTATATATTATAAAGTGAAGTCCATATGTGACCCCGCACCACCAAACCAGTCTTAAGGTGGATTTTATCATTTTTGAGATGTTTATATTTTTGAATTCTACAGAGTTTCCTGATTAATTTGACACCAAAACGAACCTGGTAGCTCAAAAATTGTGGAAGTTATAACGAGTTGAAGTTGAAAACTCAGTCGCGACTTGTTTTGAGAAAACGGACCTCAAAGTTTTGCATGCAATCCTCACACATTCTCCTTAGCAACAGGGTCTTAGAATTATCCAATCATCTTGATTTTTTGCACAGCAGAAGAAACGAAAGAAAGCGCGCGAAAGACCATGTGTTGAGGTTCTGCAAGGGTTACGTGTTGTTTTGCAGGGTCAAAATTGGTCGATTTTGGCAAATAAAAATGCTCTAAATTATCACAATTATAACTTTAATTAATTTTTTAATGCACTTAAATACATTTTTAAGACATAAAACTTATACCATTTTATAGATTAATTTTTAGAGAATGCAATGAACCGAAAACCTCAATTTCGCACAGGCAGACCCCCACCACCTTCAGAGCTGTGTAGCGCTGTTTCGATAATTGCGAGTTAAGACTGATTTCCAGAAATGGGTCACATATATGGACTTATTTTGTATATACACACTTATTAAAAAGTGATACGCTATATCCATGGAAATGAAATATTCTCATCCAGCGATATTAAACATAACTTTACTTCAGAGTAATATTTACACTGTCACAAGTGTAACATTCAGCGGCAGCCTTTCCATGTTCCCCCACTCCCCACCCCCAATCAACACCCCCACCCCCAATCAACACCCCCCACCCCCAATCAACACCCCCACCCCCAATCAACACCCCCACCCCCCAGCTGAGAGCCCTGACAGCTGGTTTTAGGGGCCTCCTCCAAGAGTCCAGCCAGGGACGGCCCCTGGCAGCCAGAGGCTACTGGGGAGCATTGGGACAGGGCCAGCTCATTCAGAATTCCTTTCCTCTTTTCAGATGCCAAACAACAACATCTGCAGGACTTTCTACAGGGCAGGTGTGACTTGTCAATAGCATCCCCACTACAGAGCAGGACAGCAGTGCCCACTACAGGGCAGGACAGCAGTGCCCACTACAGGGCAGCAGTGCCCACTACAGGGCAGCAGTGCCCACTACAGGGCAGGACAGCAGTGCCCACTACAGGGCAGCAGTGCCCACTACAGGGCAGGACAGCAGTGCCCACTACAGGGCAGGACAGCAGTGCCCACTACAGGGCAGGACAGCAGTGCCCACTACAGGGCAGGACAGCAGTGCCCACTACAGGGCAGGACAGCAGTGCCCACTACAGGGCAGGACAGCAGTGCCCACTACAGAGCAGGACAGCAGTGCCCACTACAGGGCAGGACAGCAGTGCCCACTACAGGGCAGGACAGCAGTGCCCACTACAGGGCAGGACAGCATCCCCACTACAGGGCAGGACAGCAGTGCCCACTACAGGGCAGGACAGCAGTGCCCACTACAGAGCAGGACAGCAGTGCCCACTACAGGGCAGGACAGCATCCCCACTACAGGGCAGGACAGCAGTGCCCACTACAGAGCAGGACAGCAGTGCCCACTACAGGGCAGGACAGCATCCCCACTACAGTGGTGGTGTGCATATGAACCTACTATGTTAAGTGGCAACTACGTCGTATTTCTCTACTTCGTTGTTCACAGCTTTGAGTTGTTCCCGGGAGGTGGGCATGAGACGCCACTTGGTCGCCACAACGAAGTTATGACCCACATACAGATTTTATTTTTATCTTGGGATATCCCATCTAATGCGCATGCGTAGAATCAAAGGGGAGGGCTGAAACCCCTCATCTCCCCTCTCGTCCTTCCTGGTGGGGGGTCAGGCAGGGGGTGTAGGGGACGGCTATCTGTGCTTGTGGCTGATAAGCGCGCAAGGCCGCTTTCTCACCCCCTAGTGCTGGTGCGGGAGGCTTGGCGCCTTAGCTTGAAAACCGCGTTGACCTCCATTCCCATTTGTAAAATATTCGCGCTTTAACGACCTAGTGATGCATTCAACATACAGCTTTGATAAATTAATGCTGTTCATGGCTTACAATTTCTTTGGATGGGTTGCTAGTATCCCATGATATAGCGTTTTCTGAACGAACCGAGAGAGAGGTCCGCCATTGAATATTGCAAATAGTGGCTACTTAGCCGTGTAGTGCTGATACAGACCACCACTAAATTTTGGGTTGTTTAGCGGCCAACTGAGGAGGCAACTACGCGTATTCAGCTTTCATGCCCACCTTACTTCGCAATTTAGTAGCAAAGTTCCGATTTAGTTGCCTTCTACCGTGTAGTAGGTTCATATGCACACCACCACAGGGCAGGACAGCAGTGCCCACTACAGGGCAGGACAGCAGTGCCCACTACAGGGCAGGACAGCAGTGCCCACTACAGGGCAGGACAGCAGTGCCCACTACAGAGCAGGACAGCAGTGCCCACTACAGGGCAGGACAGCAGTGCCCACTACAGGGCAGGACAGCATCCCCACTACAGGGCAGGACAGCAGTGCCCACTACAGGGCAGGACAGCAGTGCCCACTACAGGGCAGGACAGCAGTGCCCACTACAGGGCAGGACAGCAGTGCCCACTACAGGGCAGGACAGCAGTGCCCACTACAGGGCAGGACAGCAGTGCCCACTACAGGACAGCAGTGCCCACTACAGGGCAGGACAGCAGTGCCCACTACAGGGCAGGACAGCAGTGCCCACTACAGGGCAGGACAGCAGTGCCCACTACAGGGCAGGACAGCAGTGCCCACTACAGAGCAGGACAGCAGTGCCCACTACAGGGCAGGACAGCAGTGCCCACTACAGGGCAGGACAGCATGCCCACTACAGGGCAGGACAGCAGTGCCCACTACAGGGCAGGACAGCAGTGCCCACTACAGGACAGCAGTGCCCACTACAGGGCAGGACAGCAGTGCCCACTACAGGACAGCAGTGCCCACTACAGAGCAGGACAGCAGTGCCCACTACAGGGCAGGACAGCAGTGCCCACTACAGAGCAGGACAGCATCCCCACTACAGGGCAGGACAGCAGTGCCCACTACAGGGCAGGACAGCAGTGCCCACTACAGGGCAGGACAGCAGTGCCCACTACAGGACAGCAGTGCCCACTACAGGACAGCAGTGCCCACTACAGGGCAGGACAGCAGTGCCCACTACAGGACAGGACAGCAGTGCCCACTACAGGACAGGACAGCAGTGCCCACTACAGGACAGCAGTGCCCACTACAGGGCAGGACAGCAGTGCCCACTACAGGGCAGGACAGCAGTGCCCACTACAGGGCAGGACAGCAGTGCCCACTACAGGACAGCAGTGCCCACTACAGGACAGCAGTGCCCACTACAGGGCAGGACAGCAGTGCCCACTACAGGACAGGACAGCAGTGCCCACTACAGGGCAGGACAGCAGTGCCCACTACAGGACAGCAGTGCCCACTACAGGGCAGGACAGCAGTGCCCACTACAGGGCAGGACAGCAGTGCCCACTACAGGGCAGGACAGCAGTGCCCACTACAGGGCAGGACAGCAGTGCCCACTACAGGGCAGGACAGCAGTGCCCACTACAGGGCAGGACAGCAGTGCCCACTACAGGGCAGGACAGCAGTGCCCACTACAGGGCAGGACAGCAGTGCCCACTACAGGGCAGGACAGCAGTGCCCACTACAGGGCAGGACAGCAGTGCCCACTACAGGGCAGGACAGCAGTGCCCACTACAGGGCAGGACAGCAGTGCCCACTACAGGGCAGGACAGCAGTGCCCACTACAGGGCAGGACAGCAGTGCCCACTACAGGGCAGGACAGCAGTGCCCACTACAGGGCAGGACAGCAGTGCCCACTACAGGGCAGGACAGCAGTGCCCACTACAGGGCAGGACAGCAGTGCCCACTACAGGGCAGGACAGCAGTGCCCACTACAGGGCAGGACAGCAGTGCCCACTACAGGGCAGGACAGCAGTGCCCACTACAGGGCAGGACAGCAGTGCCCACTACAGGGCAGGACAGCAGTGCCCACTACAGGGCAGGACAGCAGTGCCCACTACAGGGCAGGACAGCAGTGCCCACTACAGGGCAGGACAGCAGTGCCCACTACAGGGCAGGACAGCAGTGCCCACTACAGGGCAGGACAGCAGTGCCCACTACAGGGCAGGACAGCAGTGCCCACTACAGGGCAGGACAGCAGTGCCCACTACAGGGCAGGACAGCAGTGCCCACTACAGGGCAGGACAGCAGTGCCCACTACAGGGCAGGACAGCAGTGCCCACTACAGGGCAGGACAGCAGTGCCCACTACAGGGCAGGACAGCAGTGCCCACTACAGGGCAGGACAGCAGTGCCCACTACAGGGCAGGACAGCAGTGCCCACTACAGGGCAGGACAGCAGTGCCCACTACAGGGCAGGACAGCAGTGCCCACTACAGGGCAGGACAGCAGTGCCCACTACAGGG